>MDKI01010959.1:0-22717 GCA_005239505.1 Nicotiana paniculata | reverse complement strand
GATGTGCCAAAGACAAGAGCTGACTGCACTGCTGAAGACTTAAGAAAATGGGAAAAGAATGCCTAGGCCAAGAAGTGGCTCGTGTGTGGATTTGGTCCAGATGAGTACAACAGAATTCAAAGTTGCACCACTGCCAAAGAAATTTGGGACACTTTGCAAGTGGCTCATGAGGGAACTGCATAAGTAAAAATATCCAGAGGTACATTACTATATTCTCAATATGAGAATTTCTCTATGAAGGAATGAGAGACCATCCAAGAGATGTACACTAGGTTCACTACTCTGACAAATGAACTAAAATCTCTTGGAAGGACTATCCTTGAAGAAGACAAGGTTGAAAAGATTTTGACAAGGGTTTTGCCAATCTCTTCGGAGAGTAAGATCACTGCTATTCAGGAATCCAAGAACATGGCAACCCTCAGATTGGATGAGCTAATTGGAAATCTCACTGCCTATGAACTTAGAAGGCAGACAATGAAGATGGATGCTCCCAAGAAGGAAAGAAGTCTGGCACTGAGAATCACTGAGGGAACAAATCTGGAGGAAGATGAAATGGCTATGATCACCAAGGAATTCAGAAACTATCTCATTAGGAAAAGGGCATCTTAAGAGGTGAAAACTACAACAAGGCAAAGGTACCAGAAAAACCCACCAACGAGGGATGCTACAAATGTGAACAAACTGACCATCACATCAAGAACTGTCCTCAGTGGGAAGTTGAATGGAAAAGGGAAAGATCTGAACGAAGGAACCGGAAGAAGGAACTGGTTCATCCCAAGAAAAACACAACATCAACAAAAGCTATGGTTGCTGCTTGGGGAGAAAGTTCAGATGAAGAAGCAGATGATGAAGATGGAGATGAGCAAGCACTCATGGCAATTGGTGAATCAGATGAGGAATCAGAGGTAAGTATATCTCATCTCAAAAACAAGATTAAGTTCCTATCCAAAGAAAAACTCTCTGAATTATTACTTGACTTCATTGATGATTCTGAAAAAATAAATAAAGAGAAGGAACAACTGTCTAAGAAGTGTGTAATGTTAAAAGCAAAATTTAAGAACCTGGAACTCAGAGTAAGTGAATCTGTAAGTGAAAACACTGCTCTGAAGAACCAGGTTCATCCACTTGAAACAAATGTCCTAGAGTTAAAATTTGAAAATTTAAAATTGAAACTAGGAACCAGTAATAAGAAAACTGACAACTCTCAACTCATCTTAGAAGAAAATGTAGGCAGACTAAAGGATGAGTTGTATAATAAAGATGAACTGATAAGAGTGTTGAATGAGGAACTTGGTAAGGTTAAGCATGAACTGGACAGAACATGCAAATGGAATAAATCCTCTGATGCTTTAACATGGCTACAGGAAAATCACAGTAGCAACAGAAGAGGACTTGGCTTTGGGAGTCAACTGCCTAAATGGGATCCCAAAAGCAAGTACCTCACTCTTCCTGAGAACAAAATTTGTACCCACTGTGGTAAGACTGGTCACTACAAAATTGAATGCAATGCAAAAGAGCAGACCAGTCAAAAGAATAAAAGTTTTGTTCGAAAGAAAAATTGGTTACCAAATTGGGAAAAAAAGGATTTAATTCATCCTTTCTCTTATAGAAAGGGACCCAAACTAGTTTGGGTTCCTAAGACTAACCCCTGATTTTCTTTTTTAGGTTCAAGTGAAAGGGAGCAGTCAAATATGGTACATGGATAGTGGCTGCTCCAAACACATGACAAGGAACAAGGAATAGTTCCTTTCACTTGAAAACCTCAAATGAGGAAATGTCTCCTTTGGAAATGGGAAGAAAGGTGAATTATTGGGGTTGGTAAGGCAGGTAAGGATGACACATGTTCCATTGAGAACGTTTACTTGATAGATGGCTTGAAATATAGCTTAATCAGTGTGTCACAACTGTGTGACAGAGGTAACCTAGTTGCATTCACTTCTACAAAATATTTTGTGATTAATATTATCACTGACAAGATTGTTTTGCAGGGAAAAAGAGTGAATAATATCTATATCATAGAGCTGTCCACACAATCAGAAAATGAATTAAATTGTTTGAGTGTGCGGGACAGTGATCCCCTCCTTTGGCACAAAAGACTTGGACATGCAAGTCTAAATCAACTCAACAAACTAGTCTCCAAGGACCTAGTGATAAGTCTCCCTAACATTAAGTTCAAGGAAGACAAAGTTTGTGAGGCTTGTGCAAGGTGGAAGCAAGTAAGGTCCTCTTTCAAAAGCAAGAAAGTAATAAGTAACACCAGGGCGTTAGAACTGGTTCATATGGATCTATGCGGTCCTATGAGAACATTAAGCAGATGTGGTAAGAGATATGTAATGGTGCTTGTTAATGACTACTCTAGATTTACCTGGACATTGTTCCTAACATCTAAAGATGAAGCATTTGATATGTTTACTACTTTTGTTAGAAGAACCCAGAAACAATTAGGAAATCAACTTGCATCAATAAGGTCTGATCATGACACTGAATTTGAAAATGCAAAGTTTGCTGAATTTTGTGATGAACATGGCATACATCATAACTTTTCTGCCCCTAGAACTCCACAAGAAAATGGAGTTGTTGAAAGAAAGAACAGAACCCTTGAAGATATGGCTAGAACCATGCTTCTTTCTAGTAAACTACCTCATAGCTTCTGGGCAGAAGCAATAAACACTGCATGCTACATCATAAATAGGTGCATGACTAGACCACTTGTAGGAGTTACTTAAAGGGAGAAAGCCCAATATATCCCATCTTAGGGCTTTTGGTTGTAAGTGATTTGTGCACAACAATGGCAAAGACTCCCTAGGTAAGTTTGATCCCAGAAGTGATGAGGGAGTATTCTTGGGATATTCTTCACATAGTAAGGCTTATAAAGTGTATAACAAAAGAACTATGTGTGTTGAAGAGAGTGTGCATGTTGTTTTTGATGAAACTAACATTCTCTCTGAGAGACAGGAACAAGTAGATGAAGAAATTGGGCTGGTCAGAAACTCAGACCAAACTGGAGCAACACTGGAGGAAGGAACGGGTGATGGAACAGGTTCATCCATCCCATGCAACATGCCAGGGGGAACTGAGCAACAAACTAATTTCCAAACCTCATTGGAACCTGTCCGTGATCCTGTTCCTCAGCAACAAGACACTGTAGGATCTTCATGTAATACCCAGTTGGTTGTAAAACTACACAGATATCAAAGCTCACACCCCATTGAGAACATTATAACTTATCCAATATCTGGAATCAGAACCAGATCCTCTTTGAAAAATATGTGTGCGTTTGATGCTTTTCTATCCTTGATTGAACCTAAAAATATTGTTGAAGCTTTGCAGGATGCAGATTGGGTAAATACAATGCAAGAAGAACTCAACCAATGGAAAGGAGTCAAGTTTGGCATCTAGTACCTAGATCCTTTGATAGATCAGTGATTGGCCCAAAGTGGGTATTCAGAAACAAACTTGATGAAGATGGAACAGTTACAAGAAATAAGGCAAGATTGGTGGTTCAAGGATACAGTCAGGAGGAAAGAATAGACTATGATGAAACATTTGCTCCTGTGGCAAGGTTGGAAGCAATTAGGCTCCTCATAGCCTTTGCTGCTTACATGGAATTCACCATTCACCAGATGGATGTCAAGAGTGCCTTCCTGAATGGATATCTCAAGGAAGAAGTGTTTGTAAATAAGCCTCCGGGGTTTGAAAACAAAGAGAATCCTGATCATGTGTACAAGCTTGACAAAGCACTGTATGGACTCAAGCAAGCTCCAAGGGCATGGTATGAAAGGCTTTCAAAATTCCTGCTTGAACAAGACTACAAGAGAGGTAAAATTGATAGCACCTTATTCTTGAAGGAAAAAGGTAAAGATCTCTTAGTAGTACAGATATATGTAGATGACATAATCTTTGGGGCAACTTCTGAAAAACTAATTAAAGAATTTGCTAAACTAATGGGGAGTGAGTTTGAAATGAGCATGATGGGTGAGCTTAATTTCTTTTTAGGCTTACAAATTAAACAAAATTCAAATGGAACTATGATCCATCAACAAAAATATGTGAAATAATTTTTTAAAAGATTTAAAATGGAAGACTCTGAGGAAATTGACGCTCCTATTGCAACAGCCACAAAACTAGATGTAGATGAACCTGGTTCATCTGTCGATCAAAAGTTGTATAGAGGAATGATTGGTTCATTGTTGTACCTTACTGCCAGTAGACCTGACATTGTCTTCAGCGTAGGGCTTTGTGCAAGATTTCAGGCCAATCCCAAGGAATCCCATTTAACTGCAGTGAAGAGAATCCTGAGATATCTAAAAGGCACCACTGACCTATGTCTTTGGTACCCCAAAGGTAGTAATTTTGATCTTGTGGGATATGCCGATGCTGAATATGCATGCTTCTTGGTAGATAGAAAGAGCACCTCAGGTATGGCACACTTTTTGGGCTCATGTCTTGTGTCTTGGGCCACTAAGAAACAGAATTCAGTAGTTCTATCTACTGCTGAGGCTGAGTACATGGCTGCAACCTCATGTTATGCTCAGTTACTATGGATTAAGCAACAACTGATGGACTTTGGCATAGAGATTAGATGCATTCCTATCTTCTGTGATAACACTAGTGCTATTAGTATGACAAAGAACCCCGTTCATCATAAAAGAACAAAGCACATAGATGTTAGACACCATTTCCTAAGAGACAACTATGAGAAGGGAATGATCTCTATTGAATTATGTGCTACTGACAAACAAATTGCTGGCGTCTTTACTAAGGCACTAAGTAGAGAGAATTTTGAGAGAAACAGGTTAGAATTAGGGATGATTAAGATCACCTAATTGAACCAATTCAAAACAAAAATGAAAAAAAAAAGAGGAAATTTTTTTTTGGCTAAGAATTCTGAAAGGTGTAAATAATCAGAATAATCGTTGCTCAGTCCCATGCCTTAAAAGGCATACTCTTGCCATGTGTTAATATGACTCCTTGGTTACTAATGATGTTTTTCTATTTTTGTAAATTGAGGCTTAATCAAGAGATTCTAACAAGATGAACCTGGTTCATCATTGCTGGTTCATCTGACAGACAAGGTATGTGCTCATCACTATACACATATTGAAATATCAATAGTTACTCATGAGCAGGACTCTATCTATAATAAGCCTTTACAAAATCTAGTACCTATCCCAAATTCGAACCCGTTCCAAAGAGTCCAATCAAATTAAAATGGCCTAGATTATAGGGGAGTCATAACCGTCACTTATCACCTGACACTCCTGAACCGATTAGACTCCCACTTGACCAAAATTACACCCGTTGTGTATTTATTAACCAAATAATCACCATGGCTAACACTCCACCTCCTGCTTCATCCTCCTCAGCCACACCTGACTACAATATCATGCTTGAAGATACTGGTTCCACCTCATCTCAATCAAATTCTTCCTCTCCATATCAATCACATCCCACCACCCCTCAAAACAACCATGTTCCGTCTCCTCCAATCACTCTTGTTGTACAACCAAGCCCCAATCCAGAACCTAGGAGAAGTCGTGTGAAAATGCTCGCCAGAAATACTGTGGCCTCTGGCTCTCTAGCTAGGAAATTGAACTAAAAGCTTCAAGCTAGCCAGGCCCAAGAATCTGAGAACTCCAATGACTCTTTCAAGTCCTCCACTGAGGGGGAAGCAATTGGTTCTTCTGATTCTGAATAGGTAACATCTAAAATTGGGTCTGAGCCAGTCACTTCTGAAAATATGTTTGTTTTAATTGGGTCTGTAGTGGATGTGTAGATTCCTGATAGGAGAAGAAGAGGCGGTAAAAATAACTTTGTGAAAGAAACTGAGAGAGAGGGAGAAAGAAGTACTATGAGGGGAACAGGGGAAGGAAGCACTCCATTGGCAATTTGTGGAACTGTCCCAGTGGTTGTTGAAGAAGGTGCCAAGGATTTAGGGGGAAGTAATTCTAGAAAGGTTGCAGAGGGGTTGTAAAATCTTCAACATGCAACCGATGAACCTGGTTCATCCATTGAGGAAACTTTGGTTGATCTTATGAGAAAATTAGGGGAGAGCTATAAACCCAAAAAGAAGAGGACACCCAAGACCAAGAAAGTTGCTCCTCCAGTGGAAAGCAAGAAGAGAAAAGCCACTCCCTCTGCTGATGCTTCCATTCCTAGAGGTCGCACTACAAGGAGTGCAATTAGGCAGAGTGAAGAGGAGTTTCAGAAAGCTTTGAGGGAGATTAGGAGAAAGAAAGCTGAAAAGGGAAGGCAAAAGTGTTTGAGCCCGCAGAGGCTGTTGATGTTAAGGAGATGGACCTGGTCCATCAAGAGGAACAAATGGTAGATGTTGATATTGAGACACCCAAACCAAAGAAGGCCAAACTTCTTCCAAGAAGTCAGCATCTGTATCTGCTACACCCTCGACTGTTGCTAGGAGAACTAGGTCCACAAAGAACTCAAAGAAGGCTCAGTTTGATGATGATGATGAGTGGAGTGGTGAAGAAGTAGAGGAGTCTGGTGGAGAGACAGACAAATTGATAAAATTTGGGAAGCGCATGATACTGAAGGGAAGGTTGCTGAAGGATCTTGAAGAATCCGGCATGATTTACCTTGTGGACACTCTGGACGTGCAGGGCTGGAAGGACATGGTCCTTCAACTAGATGGCAGGCTGTCCAGGAGTGAGATTGTCGAGTTCATGGAAAATGCAGAAGTCAAGGATGGCAGGATCTCCAGTCAGGTAAAAGGGCTTAAGATCTCATTTGATGCCAAGGAGCTGGGTGAGATTCTTCGGATTCCCGCTGAGGGATATGATGATTATACAAGGCAGAGGTGGCCCAGCTTGGATGACCTTCCTTCTGTACTGCAAATCACCAGGAGGTTCAGTGATAATGCTGAAGAAGTGGAACCAAGGGCTGTGTTCAAAAGCGAGATGAAACCTCAACACAAAGTGGTTTTGAGTTTGTCAATAAATGCATACTGCCCAGGCAAGAGAGGAGGCACATAGCAAACTATATGGATTTAAATCTCATGGAGTGCCTTGACAGTTGAAGGTAAATCAACTGGACCTCTTTCATTATTCAGTTGCTGGACATGGTGGTAAATGGATCCAAGGCTCATGCTATCCCATATGGGTTCATCCTAACAACTGTGCTGGCTCACTTCAAAGTGCCCGTGAAGAAAGCAGAAATGGCCACTGTCAAGGACCATTTTAGGAAGGACACGCTTCTGACATGAGACTATGTTGTGAATGTTTCTGACGATGAACCTGGTTCATCAAGGAAAACGCATGTGAATAGCAAGGCCAGGGCGCTTTTGCATGAAGGTGGGGTTAAGGATGGTAAAATCCTTCGCCTGAAGACCCGCCTTACAGAGGTTGAGGCTGAGGGGGATGCTCTCAGAGTTGAACTGGCAAATGAAAAGGAGAATAATGCAGGGATTATTCAACAAATGCTCTCTCTTCTCCAAGCAAAGAACCCAACCTCCACCCCTTCGCAGCCTTAGGTGTCCAGTGCCGTCCCTCACCCCTCTATGACCCAGTTCGGGATTTTTTTGCTATCTTTTGCTCATGACGGTAACTGCTTTTATTTCCTTATGTATTTAGTGCATGAACTATGCTCCTATCAATGAACTGTGTTGTTTTTGCTCTTAACTATTTTGTCTCACTTTCCTTGATAGTTTACATCCTTGGTTTACTATTGATGATTAATCCATGTTTGTCCTTGCAGTATCCTCAGTGGCCATGAGTAATTATTATAAATCTGGTAATTCTAACACTTTGCAACTTTTCGATGATGCCAAAAGGGGAAGATGTGCTATATTGAATATTGTGATATTTATAATCTAATGAAACTGGTTCTTTATGATAATGCTTAATACTATAAAAAGTGTCAATGTTGGATTAAAGTGATTACATGCCTAAGCACAGAGTTTGTCATCATCAAAAAAGGGAAATTTATTGGATCAAGAAGATGAATTGTTTTGAAGATTGAAAAATAAACTCAGAGTTGAACCAGGTCCATCACTCGAGACATAGACATACATAGTTAATGGCACGTGAGGTGATCACAAACAGGAGATAAACACAATCGGTGATCTGAAGATATATCTCCTGATCGAAAAGGTTGCAAAATGATAGGGAGATGGACTCCTTATTCAGTAAGGACAGAATCAAGATAAAAGAGGATCTAGGGAGTTGAGATCAACTAGAACTCTTCCACCAAGGAAGAGTTGCATCCGAATTCTAGTATATCTCATTTTCTACTGATCCTATATATTGTCAAGTGTTCTTATTGAACAGGTTCGCACAAACATAGAAGCAAAACAAGAACTGAGAACAAAATTACCAAAGCAATTTTGTAAGTAGTTCGTGTGAGAATTTCCTGTGCGATTCTGAAGCTACTTGAACCAGCTAGAAGAACCAGTTCTATTTTTTGTCTTTTAGTCTAGTTTATTTGTAGTAGGTGATTACAAAGTGTATCTTTTAGCTTTATCTAGAAGCAATTGTAATAGGTATTGAGTAGTCAAGTTAGAGTTAACTTGAAGCTTGTCGCAAATAGCTAGAGGCTAGTTTGCCACAAAGGGATTAGAGTTAGTCCTTAGGTTTACAAAAGATTTTATTTTGTAAATGTTGTTTGGCTCATTGATTTAGTGAAGAGTTTGGGAAAATCCTACTGGGAAGTAGGTCGTGGTTTTTTCACCTTTGAGCCAGGTTTTTTCCACGTAAAATAGTTGTGTTCCTTTATTTTCTGCAATTATTATTCTACAAACTGTAGGAGTTGGAACACATAGAAGAACCTGGTCCTTCTATAACTATTGCACGCAAAAATTGTTCACCACAAAAATCACCCTCCCCCCATCCCTCTTATGTGGTATTGACATAGATAAATAATATGATACTCGTAAAGATGAAATAAGTGGCTACCTCTCGGTAGAATTTAATGAGAAATATTCTACAGCATTGAGTACACGACCCGTTACAAGGAATATGGAATTCATTGTCCGCCGTTACACATTCTTCAATGGCCCTAATAATTGACATTAAAGAAGGGCTTGATCTTAGGACCTTGTTCCTTAGGTGCATGTATAAATAGTGAGCTCCATTATCATTTGAAAATAACACGAATTTTCTGACAAACATACGCTACACTCTATTCAAAGCTCAATATAATTTTATTTTCTTGTTTATTGATATCGTTGCTATTGTCCCCCGAAGTCCTGCTCCCGGAATTACAATTTATGCTATTTTATCTTCATCTCAAGGCTAAGTATTACATTTTTGTCTAATTCATCTATTATTTTAGGATCAAATTAATTTACTTATCTATAAATCACGTATAAATTCCACTGTATCATTTTATGGGTAAACAAGCACTAGGGTGACAATGTAATGTTTAATTTGTGAGTTTAAGGTATATAAACACTATAGAGATAATTTATCTTATTTTTAAAATTAAAATATCATATTTGAAGGAGGTTATTTATAGATATTGAGTGACCTCAATAAAGAATGAAAGCAAATTTTTTTATATTTTTGAATCCAACAAATTTGAAATTGAGATAGTGGGAGTATATTTTATTATATTTTAAAATAAATTATTGGAAATTTTCTTGTATTTAGTAAAAATTGCGTGATTTTTTATTATAAAAAGAGAAAATGTATAAAGAGCCCATTCAACTTGTCCTAAAAAATTTATTTACCCACCTAAACTTTACGGTGTCCTAACACCCCACTATTGTTAAAACAATTGTATTTACTCCCTCTAGAGCCCTGGCCCAGCTATAATAACTTGAGTGGGAACACACACTTTGTTACGAAGACACGTAATTAAAATGTCCAGTAAATATAAATAGCAGCCTTCCCACATTTACTAACACTCTTATTCACCCCGTCAGTTAAAAATTCCCAAATTGAAGAACCCTAATGCCCAACCTTTGAAAATTCGATTTCCTCACCAAAATCGATTTGCCTGACCAAAATCAAAGAGACCTACTGCAAAATCCTTCGATTTCATTGTTCTTTAGGGTTCCTTTTGTTGTTATTATTTCATTTGACGAGTTGATGGAAGACCCGTTGGAAGCTGGAGGTCTTCGAAGAATCAAGTTCAAACAATGAAGTTGAATTATCTATGAAACATTATCTACGTTTGGAGGTAAATCCATCAACTCTAGCCTTTTCTCTCATCAGCCCTAAACATTATCTTTGTTTTAGTTTGTTTAATATTGTCCGTAATTAGAGTTTTGAACTTGCTTCAAATTTATTCACTGTAACTTTTTCAATGTAAAATCCAATAACAGAAATACAATTTTTAAGGTATATTAATAACCAAATTTCAGTTTTTTCTTGTTGCATGTGTTGTAACTTGTTATGCCAGGGTCTAATATTAATTGTTAATCCTTAATTAGTTTATTTTCTACTATATTCATGTATTTTAATGTCTTTTGTACTTGTTACATTGAGGTTTTTCCATGTTGGAAAAATCTCCATGGATAAGCTACATTCCTTTTCAATGGAGGATTATGTTGGTGGGATGATTACTGATTGTGTTGATGTCGATATTGATATATTCTCGTATTTTGAGTTTCTAGGTTATGTGAAAGAGTTTGGGTACAATAGTTTTTCTGCTGTTATTTATGTTAGACCACTTAATTGTCCTGATTTAGTAGTAATAGAAGTTGATAGGGACCTTATTTGTATTTGTGAACAAATAAGGATATTTTGGAGGTATATGTAGGTCACATGGTTGATGAAGTTGTAGTGGTACCCCCTCTATTAGAATATGACAACCAAGTGGGGAGTGATTGTAATGTTACTTTTAAGAAGGAATCTGGTCAAGATTTGGGGGGCTGTGAGGGTTTGGGAACTTCTGAAAAGGCATCCATTGATGTTGAAAATAGGGCCAATAACAATGTGCCTACAGTTGTCACTACTGATGGTAGTTCAAAATCCTCATATGAATCTATCAACAATATAGCTCATATTCAGAGCATGAGGAATTGTTTGAAGAAGGAGAAGCTGATTATGAGAGTGATACACATGAGCAGGACATGGTATTTAGGTCAGAAAGAATGACTGTATAGAGAAGGAAGAGAAAAGAAAGTGCTCCTAACAAGAACATGTTAAACTAGGTAAGAGAGGGCCAAATATATGGTATGATGAATATGAATCAAGGAAGAAGAAGAGTTTGGAAGGTAAGATAGCTGGTGATGAGCCTTATTACCCTTCGGATGAAGCTGCCAACATTGCGACAGATCCATATGATGCTGATGATGATGAAGGTGAAGGGAAGGTTCAACAGAAAGTTAAAACAAGAAGAAGAAAGACAAAAGAAGAATTATCTTTGACAAGACTTGCAAGAAAATAGTTTGGGAAACTGGACTTGCATTTGCAAGTGTGAGAGATTTCAGAGAAGCTGGAACTAAATATATTGTTCAACAAAAGGTTTTTATAGAAAAATATGTAGATGAACCTACAAGGGTGAGGGTTAAGTGCAAGAAGACATCATGTCCTTGGCTTCTGGTTGCTAGTTATGATTCTAGGACTAAGGATTTTGTATTAAGAACCACAATCTAATTCACAAATGTGAACTAACAGAAACAAGCTATGTAATTCAAAGTATTGGCCAAAATGTTCAATGAGAGGATAAAAGAACAACCTAACATTAGAGTATTCAAGTTTCAGGAGATTATTAGAAAAAAATTAGGATTCTATGTTGGGAGGACCATTTGTAGGAAGCCAAGAAATATTGTGTTGAATGAGATAACGAGTAATCATAAACTAGAGTATGTCAGAATATTAGATTATAGGGATGGGTTACTTAGATCTAATCCAAGGAGTACATGTGTAGTGAAGTTTACTAATGAAACATTTGAAGGTGGGAAGAAAATGTTTTATGGGTTCTTTATTTGTTTTGATGCAATGAAGAAGTCCTACTCGGCTGGTTGTAAGCCATGCATTGTGTTGGATGGATGTTTTTTAAAATGGGTAAATAGATGCAAATTACTTGTAGCAGTTTGCAAATATGGAAATAATCAGATGCTTTCACTTGCTTGGGATGTCGTTGAGATTGAAAATATGCACACTTGGAGGTGGTTTGTCAACCTTTTAAACGATGATCTTCAACTTGGAGAAGGTACAAATCTGACCATTATAACATACATGCAAAAGGTAAGCACTTATAGTTTATTGTTATTTTCCTACTGCTAATTAACTTTAAAACTAACTATCATTGTTCATTTTGCAGAAGCGTGAGAATGCTATAATAGATCTACTTCCAAAATCTGAACATAGAATATGTGCAAAGGACATCATAGCTAACTGGTCTAAGAAATGGAGGGGCATATAGAGAATGAACTGCTTCTGGAGGTGAGCACGGTCTACCTATGAGTGGGAGTTGACGAACAAGGTGTACTACAACATAGAAATATGGAACAAGGTGTATTTCAACACATTCTGCTAGTGTGACAGCGTTGACAATAATATGGCAGAATATTTCAATGCTTGGATTTTGGCAGCAAGACATAAGACTACAGTGACGATGCTTGAAAAATAAGGCTGAAGATGATGAACAGAATAGGTCAACTCAGACAGTTTGGAAACATTTGGATTACTGATTTTTCACCAATGGCCATGAAAGTCTTGGAAGAGAACACAGGAAGATCAATGAAATGTAACATTTTCTGGAATTGTAAGTTTGGATTTGAAGTGAAGCAAGGATCAGGTGCAACTGAAGTGAAGCATCTGGTGGACATCAACATGCAAACATGCACCTGCAGGGCTTGGATGTTAAAAGGCATACCATGTGCTCATGCAGTTGTTGCCCTCCGTTATAAAAATCTGGAGCCATTGAACTATATTTCTCATCGGTATAGTAATGCCACTTACATGAAAATATACAGTTACTTTCTTCAGCCTGTTTTAGGTATGAATATGTGGCCAGAGTCACAAAACCCAATTGTTATACCACCTCATGTCAAGAAGATGCCAGACAGGCCAAAGAAGGTGAGAAGAAAAGAGCCAGGTGAAAATAAAATAGGAAAATTGTCCAAAAGTGGAGTGAAAATGACATGTAGCAATTATCATAACAAGGGTCATAACAAGAGGCGATTTCATAAAGCTGTTGGAAGTAATACTGCTTCCATTTCAGCAAGTTCTGTGCCTGCAAGTGTTGGTAGTTCAAATTCACCAAAGCAAAGTACTGGAAGAGGAAAGAGTAAGCCAAAAGGTTCTAAAGAAAAGGTGAATTTCTTCCCTTTAATGTCATCTTTCTCTTTTTTAAATTATTAAAAAATCTTACTTTTAACTGGTTGATGTAGGATGTTGGTACTAGCAGTGATGTAAGAATACAATATAACAAGCCAAGGATGGTTGGTATGGGAGTTTTACACATTCAAAGTGCCTTCAAAACTCAAAATGTACGTTCTAAGACTACCTCTCATATTTAGGTCCGATTTTCTATTGGATTTTGGCAGACTGGAATGTCCTCTACAAATTTTAAGAATGTGAGGTCTTTAGCAGAAGTAACTGGAGATCTAGGCTATCAACCAACAAGAGGTGTTAAATGGAAAGGCAAATAAGTTATGGCGTCAAGGCAGCTTCAACAATTGAGAGGCAAGAAAATTATTCAAACAAGGTTTATGGCTGCTAAGTTGAGCCAGGAAAGCACCACTGCAAAACCACCCAATTGATCAAGAGACCGTTTTGTGGCTGACTGTACTGCAATAAACTTCATTATGATAAGGATTTTTAGACAGCTATAAACTATATTTTTGTATTATAATAAGTATTTTTAGGCAGCTATAGACTGCATTTCTCATTTTGTTATCTTATGATGTCTGTTTTACTTCTGCTACAATGAGAACAAAAAGTGTTTATCTATTATTTATGCAGATGTGACTGTTTATTAGATCTGTTTCTTTTAGGTCAATGAGACAAATATGTGTTTTTATACTATTTATGCAGCTGCCGTATTAAGTCTCTTGTTTGGAGTGTTCCATAATATAATCACAAATGCAACTATTTTTTAACATATGCACTATTTATGCAGCTGTCTATTGTTGTGATTAAACACTAAAAATAGTTGTATGAAGATACATGTTTGATTGATTGCCAAGTTCTGGACATATAAAGAAATAACAAGAACACACCTACAAACCTTCAAACATTCAAACAACACTTCATTAGAAACATCAATTCATTACTTATGGTTGAAAGGTTCATTACATTCAAATGAAAGGTCCATTGGAAACATACAAAATGACACCTACAAGCAACAACTGCATAAATATTGAGATGAGAAAATTAGATTCAAAAAGGCAACCTCATTGCGTCTTCTTTCAAATTCTGAAAACCTACAAGCAACAAGTATAATACATATCCTCAAGATAATGAACCAAGTACATTTTCCCTAGCCTTGAACCTAGCCAATTTGCTCTTCCACTTCTTTTTCTTCTCTTTCATATTCTCCATATCAGCTTGTAATTTCACCAGTTGAGCCTCAATCTGCTTCATCTTCTCTCCTTATGGTGTTTACAATCTTTAAAGTTGCCCTCAGCTTGACAAGATTTTCAAAGCCTTCTAATGCAGTCTCAAGTTCACCCATTTTGTCAAGCAGTTTTGGAATAACAAATTTTGGAATCTTTCCAAACCCAAAAATCACAAAATCGTGGACCCTAAGATGAATTTAATCAATGATGATTTTTCATAGCTCAATTATTGAAAGAATTTTTACTACTATTTACCCCATAGTATGGATAAATCCAATATCTTCTTCCTGGGTTCGGATGGGGTCCAAGCTGTTAACAAAGGCAGCACATACCCATGGTTGCATCGAATTTCTCCACTTAACTTATTTTCTTCTTCTTGTGTGTGAAGCCTTGTCAAATTCAAGTCTTTTTAAGGCAGCGCAACAACTACAACACAAAGAGACGATACCAAAGTGAGATTATTTGCCGGCAAAAAAAATCAGAAACATCAGCCACATTACAACATTTAACCGAGAGAAATTAAATTTTAGGAGAAAGACATAACAATAATAAAATAAGGAAATTAGGGTTCTTAAGGATGAGAAAGATTAACATTTGCTTTCAAAGATCAAAATTCCAAAGGGCAATTTGATGCAATTTCAGCAAAATTTAGATGAAGAAGAAATTTTGGATTCTTCACTTGGGTTTGGTAAAAAATTGGGGAAGAATGAATATTACCGTTGGTTGGGGATTATATTGAAGTTAAAAATTTAATTTTTTCTGGGTGTTTTTAAAGATTAAAAAAGAGCAAAGATGTACTCATAAACGTTGTCTAAGAGGTGCGATTGATCTAGGCTTAAGAGAGAGTAAATAAATACAATTGTTTCAATAATAGTGAGGTATTAGGCACCAGTAAAGTTTAAGTGTGTTAATAATCTTCCGGTACAAGTTAAATAGGAGTCTTTATGCATTTTCTCTTGTAAAATTTTTGTATTGACTTTTATGTAATAAAATAAAATATAAATTGAGGTGGGTAGAAATTGGCCCAAACATCCCCTAGTGCTATTTGTGAAACTTAAATTCTCTTCTTTCTTTTGCACTCTACTCTGTCTTGAGACCAAAGAAAACTCCTTTATTTATTTAGGTCACTACACAACTCCTAATTGAACTCAACTGAATCAGTGGAAGCTCTACTTTGAGAAGAAAAGAAGTGAAAAATGGCCAGCATAGGAACGGGATATGACCTATCGGTGACGACATTCTCGCCGGACGGCAGAGTATTTCAGATCGAATACGCCGGCAAAGCTGTCGATAACAGCGGTACTGTTGTCGGCATCAAATGCAAGGACGGGATTGTCTTGGTTTGCTCCTTAAAATTACCTTTTTTATCCGTTCTAATTTATCTGTTTTGTTCTCTGTATTAAAGTTAGGGTTTTTCTTATATGAAATTGTATTGCAGGGAGTGGAGAAGCTAATAGCATCCAAGATGATGTTGCCTGGATCAAATAGGAGAATTCACTCCGTTCATCGCCATTCCGGCATGGTATGTTAAGCATTGATGTTAAATATTTTAATTGGAGGAACATTATATTTTGGTTGACAATAGTTGTTCTGATTTAGTTATCTCAAATATTTTTAGCTAAAAAGATGAGACATTTGTGTCTTACTAGGAACCAGGTTTTGAGAAAGCTTTTTTTATTATCAAGTTTAGTGATCTTTCTGTTAGTGGGCCGGCCTCAGCATAATAAAGTTTGGAGCTTTAAAGTAACTGAGGATATAAAATTAAAAATTAAATGATGTGTATAGTGAAAGTGTGTGCAGTGAAGCTTCAACATAAGAAATTTTGGTGCTGTAAAGTAACTGAAGCAGTCCGGAATTGAAAATAAAGTCAAAATAAACTTGGTGAATTAGAGAACTTTGGAGTTAGGGGGAGTTGAGAGGTAAATAAATGGAGAGACTTTAAAATGGTTCTGTTTGTTTTTTTTTTCTTCTGCGGTCTTAACTCTAACCACTATTTGAAAGCACAATGCGAAGTAAAATTGCTTCAGCTTTTATGGAAAGTCAATATCTTCACCCGTAGTCTAGAAGTGGATTCACTTTCGAAAGACATTATCAAACTTGTGATTCTTAGCTAAGTTTTTGTCATTACTATGGTTGTCAGCGGTAGCTGTTGTTTACATTTGGATGGAGTAGTAGACTTGTGTGGTCTTTGTATAAAAGCTGGATCTTTTAACCTTGAGGTTATGGAAGTTTGATATTGTTTCTAAAGATTCTTTATCATCTCTCATATACAAATTTAGGTATATGACTACTGGATATATCACTAGCATATACAAATTTAGGTATGATAATGATTTGACAATAAGGAGTCACTGAAAAAAAAAATTCTGTTTCAACTGCAGTTAGGATACGTCGTATGTTATTTGTTGGAAACATAAAGTCCATGTTTACTGACCTGATAGAAAGTATCTGATAGCTAAGTGTTTATATGCACATTGGTTTATTGTGGGTGGAGTTGGACTCCCTTAATATTTTGTTTCTTCCTCAATTATACTTTCTCAAAAAAGAGTCTCTTCCTCAATTCTATCTTCCAATAAGCTTTCTCCAAGCTGAATAGCTCTGTTTATTCCTTTTTAACCAATAAGATAATCGAGATGCAATCTAGTGCCCATTCTTGAGCTCATCTCAGAGAAATGGTTTGATATTTCGAGTTTGTAACATATACTGTAAAGAATACCATGAGCTTCTAGTTGATTTCTCTGCTTTTGTTTGCTATCTGTCAATTTTATCTAGCTGCAAATGTTTTCTTTGGATACTTACGTCTACCTTCCTTGCCACTTCCCCTCCATTCTTGAATGGTGATTCACTTTCTTTATACTGCTTTATTCTTTATATGCAGGCTGTTGCAGGTTTGGCTGCAGATGGGAGGCAAATTGTTGCCCGGGCTAAGTCTGAAGCAACCAACTTCGAAAGGTTTGCTTCTAGTCCACCATGTCTGAGTACAATACAAATATATGTGCTTACATCTCTGTGCTTAACTTTTGTTGGGTCTTCTGGTTCTCCTGCAATACAGTATTCATTGGAGTACTTATACATTGTGAAATCATGCAATAACAGCTATGAACAAAATATAAAAAAATCTTAGTTTATTTCCCGCTCATAACTAAAATATATGAAAGGAATTATCTCCTTTGACTTATCAAAAATAAAATAAATATAGGTACCGCAATTATCAATTATGATTTTGAGTCGCTAGCAGCATTTAATGAAATTACACATGAACATATTTGATGTGCCTATGGTATCTTAATAGTGTTAGGTACATAACGTCCCGTAAGTGTCAAAAAGAATAAAAACCTAATGAAGCGTCTGTGCATTGAATCATGGCCTAGTGATAGCAGATAGTATTGCAGAGGTAGTATCTTACAGCCAGCTACTTGAGACAAAGAAAATAGTAGAGAAATTTCAACTCTGGTGGTGCTTTTTCTATTTTGGAAATGTCTTCCTTTTACTTGCAAGATAAATGGTGTTAAGATGGTATTCACTATATCAGTACCCGTTGGTTGAGGCATAGGAGCTTTGGGTAACACCTGGAGACCTTCAAATCCCGGACCCCAGTGACAGCACTCAGCATGAGCCCATTTGCTCAGCCTTAGTGAGCAGATTTAACCCGAACCTGTGTTGGTGGTCTGTGGTTAGATTGTCTGGTGGATTAGTGGAGGAGCTCACAAAACTGGTGTCTACACCACCGTCCTTACAGAAAGATGGTGTTCGGTCTCCTGTTGCCATGATTGCAGAAAGAAAAAGGGGCGCCACTTGACTACCTTCTATTCTCATTTTCTAGAAAAAACTTACATCTGCTTGAGCAGATTCTATTGTTAACAACCTTTTCCTAAGAAAATCATAGAGCTACAATAGCAGAGACTAACCTCTGCTATTTGTTTTATTAATTAAAGGTTTTTTAAGTCTCAACTTGATAGCAACCTAAATGCATTGAGCAAGAAGTGGAACTTGAAAAAGCAATAAAGAAAGGGAAGCAAGACACAAATATTGATGAGATATTAGCTATAACTAGAATTAAATTCTAATCACCCCTAATACAATCAACAAAAGCACCTACACTAATAGAATCCTCAAGAGGAAGACAAACCTCTTGCAAATTCTAGGATTAGTTCAAAGACAACCATAAGTCTACCTTCAAGCTCACAAAATACATAGCAATATTCAATATAGTCTAAGAAAATGAAAGATGACCTAATATTTTCTATTTATACGAAGGTCTACATAATGACTAAAAAGACCCTTAGGTACTTGGGCTCTTCACTTGTAATTGGGCTCTACATGAACTTGGGCCACCATCTTTGAATACCATTTGGATGAAATTGTAGACTCTATTAGGCTTTTCCAAAAGATCATTCAAATCTTCCAACTTCATCAAATGCATCCCAATAATTTAAAGGTCCTTGGCTTGACTCCTAGTGAACGGTCTTGAAGGCATAGGCATAGTGTGATCACAACTTAAGGTTCTGCATAGTGCTGGAGAAGTAATTTTTATTCTACTGACTGCTTGTTGGCTGGTTTTTGCAATTTGCAGTACATATGGTGAGCCAATTCCTGTGAAAGAACTTGCAGAACGCGTTGCTAGTTATGTGCATTTATGCACACTGTATTGGTGGCTCAGGTTTGTTGGATTATGTACAGCGGTTTGTATATTGAAGATTTTTCTGTTTAATTGCTTTCTATATGTGTGAAACTTAGCAAAGAAACAAATAAAAGAAAAAATTGCTTTATATGTGAAATTTTTGGTGTACAACTTGCTACAGGCCTTTCGGATGTGGGGTGATTCTTGGAGGGTATGATAGAGATGGACCTCAACTATACCTGGTTGAGCCTTCTGGTGTCTCATACGTGAGTTGGATCCTTCTTTCAATTGCAAAATATGTTTTCCCACTGGATTCTGCTCTTAAATTCCCATATTCTTTGGTGTGATCTGGTCCTATAACATTTGAATTATTTCCTATGTGAATATATTTCGGCATTTGTTGTAGAGGTACTTTGGTGCTGCTATTGGAAAGGGCAGGCAAGCTGCTAAAACGTAAGTGTAGTTCTCTTCTCAATATCCTAAATTTTCAAATTGTCATTTATGTCTTGTCATGACAGATGAAATCTGCATTGACTGTCCACTAACTCAAGATTAAATTACTAATAACAACAACAACGACGACCCAGTAAAATCTCACAATTGGGGTTTGGGGAGGATAGTGTGTACGCAGACTTACCTCTATTTCGAGGGATAAAGAGGATGTTTCCAATAGGCCCTCGGCTCTAGAAGACAAAAGAGACAATATATTAGTACCATCAACAAAAACCATAGAAATAACATCACACGAATCAGTAAATAGATGGAAAGCAAAAATAATAACCAGTAAATGAGGCCCAGCACTATGAAAACAGAAGAGTAGTGTGAACACAACATTGACCACTAGCCGTCTAAGACAAAATCCTATCAGACTAGCCTCACACTGGTACGAGTTAGAAATATGCTCAACTATCTCCTAAGCTACAACCTTAATGCTCGACCTCTACAACTTCCTATCAAGGGCCATGTCCTCGGAGATATGAACCCTCGCCATATCCCGCCTGATCTCCTCTCCCCAATACTTCTTAGGCCGCCCTCTACCTCTCCTTGCACCTACCAACGCCAACCGCTTGCACCTCCTAATCGGGGCATCTAGGTTTCTCCTCTGTACGTGTCCGAACCATCTGAGCCTCTCTTCCCGCATCTTGTCATCCATGGGAGCCACACTCACCTTCTCTTCGATATCTTCATTCCTAATCTTATCTATCCTAGTGTGCCGGTACATCCACCTCAACATCCTCATTTCTGCTACTTTCATCTTCTGGATATGTGGGTTCTTAACTGGCCAACACTCAATCCCATACAACATGACCGGTCTAACCACCGCTCCATAAAACTTACCTTTGAGTAGCGGTGGCACTTTCTTGTCACACAGGACTCCATATGCTAACCTCCATTTCATCCACCCAAATTATTTTTTGTAAAGTAGGATATGTAGAATGATAATCCTAGATTTAAACACAAAACACTAGAGCACAAAGTTGTTTTTCCTACAATGCAATTTCTTTAGGAAGGTGTTCCCTTTGCCTTTTATTTAACTTACTAGCCAGCTAAAGACTAGGAACATAAATCCCGTACATTGTGGTTGTTGGGTTTTATAGGTCCGTGGTTTTCAAAGTAAAGTTAGAAATCAGCATATTATTGTCAATGACAGCTCATATCCAAGTTCCAAACTATTCAATTTTTATCCGTAAGACAATTTTGGGTTAAATTGTTTGGGAGTACTTTGGTAAAAGGTGAGTTATACCACAAGTTAGCTATCTAGAATTTGATCGCAATGGAATTTGACTTTTACAAACAAATTGGGTGCATTGAATTGTCAACTGCTACAGCAAGGACAAGTCGGTTGTCATATTCTTCTTCTCTGCAGCATGGAAGTTTGAGAAAGTGATTTGCCCTCCAAACATATTGGCATGGCACCATAAGTTTTTCACCTGGTTGCTTAAGTAAACAACACATACTTCCTCTCCTCTTTAAAGAAAAACAAGATTAGAAGTGTTCGTCTACCTTATCCAAAAAAAAAATAAAAATGATTAGCAGTATTTGCATGCATAAAAGACATGCATGGTCAGTCCTAAGGGGATGACGAGTAACAACCCAGGATTTTAGGTTTGAGTCCCAACTACGCCAAGTGCAATACTTGGTGTAAATCCATCTATTATAGCCTTGGTGAACATGATTTTTTTGGCAACCTGTGCTTGTGGACAGTTAGCTTGAACACTATCAATATATTGAAAAGGACATACCGGAACACCCTGAAAGGTCTGTTGCTATAACTTTTTTAGAGTTATCAGGTTTTATTAGGTCTGTGAATTTCTATTAAAAATTTTAGAGTTATCAGGGACTGATAGGGTGGGTTTTATTCAATTAAGTGTTTCCTTATTTACTAGCATTTTAATATGTTATTCGTTTGGCTTGCTTTGGGCTAAATTCTCCTTATGCTGATATGACATAATATTAATGTGATATATTCAGGGAAATTGAAAAATTGAAGTTATCCGAGATGACCTGTCGACAAGGGGTGATTGAGGTGGCCAAAATGTAAGTAATTCTTCCTATCAAGTTATTATTATTATTTTTTTAAATTTCTTTTTATGAAGTTAGAAGGCTTCTTTCATAAGGCATCAAGAAGATGCAATAACTACAAAAGATAAGTAGTAGTTAGCTCCAATACATGAGTGAACTGAACTTCCTAAGATCAGGGAGATATCAAAGTCCAAATAATTTTCAGTACTATTTACAGAGGTTAGGGTGCTCCATCAAGAGGCTAACTGAATATCTAGCTCTCACGGAGTATGTTGGGAGTTGAGATTCCATCAAAACATCTGCAATTCTTCTCTATCTAAATACACCTAAAAGTAGCTGCTAGGATCATTTTCCAGACCCTTTTGATGGCCTTATCAACTCTCCGAAGACACCAGCATTCATAAGCTTCTTTGATTGACTATGGCATGGCCCACTTAGTCCAAAAATTGAATAGAAAAAGCTCCAAAGGCCTGTTGCAACTATGCAGTGAAGGAAGAGGTGACTAATCCTCTTTTGCAGGCAAATGTAACCTCTGTTGACTAGCTGATAGTTTCTTCGAACTTTAAAATTCATGACATAATTGTATGTATCAGCAAGATCTGATTGTCAGCATATATTCTTGTTTTTGACATTGAGAACTACCTGCAAATGATAGTACAGAAATGTGTTGTGATCTGTGAATTTGCTTTATGCTGGGTAATCGTAGTTCTGCCTAAAATAGTATTAGCATCCCTTCCGTAATCCGAAAGACTTCAATAGTTCTTCGACCAAAGTGGTTATATGTGTTATAAGTTTTTCAAAAGATTTATTTTTTTTGAAATGTAAATTTTTTCAAAGAATTAAGAAATCAATTCATGACTTCAGAATGTTTCTTTCAATTGGCATGCTAGTTGTACAAAATTTGATCTCTAGAGTAGTGTGATCCATATGAGAGTTATTCTCGGAAATTTTCAACAATTTTAAAGGGTTTTCCGCCGATTCGAGTGACTACTAGAATTTTACTCTTCAGTGCCTCTCATTGAAATTATAAGTTTTTGGTGCTTTACTTATTCCTTCACTGTTTTGACAATATGTTTTGTTTGCAAGCAGAATTTATGGAGTACATG
>ML306492.1:22128-81920 GCA_005239505.1 Nicotiana paniculata | reverse complement strand
TAGCCAATTAAAAGTGCACACACAAAGAGAAAAGTATAGAAAAATTATATATTTTTTTTTTTTGGTATTTTTATGTCAAGAAATTCAATTAAAAATACACAAAAATATAGGAAAAATAACGATTGAAGGATAATTGACACTAACAACTTTAGGAGTATTTAAATGGTGCGAAAATTAGGTATTCACAATTTTGAAAGAGTTTGATGTTCAGTGCTTCACGTAATGCTAATTTTACTTAAAATTCATTGTTCAAGTTTTGACCCTAGATGCAGGCATCTTGTTGTAATTGCAAGGCTCGTCACATGGAATAACTAGGTAATTTCGGATAGGGCTATAATCTAAGAATTGTAATGTTTCAATTCCACTTGATATTGAGTAGCTCAAGAGTGTATATTATGTTTCGTCATTGAAAACAAGATTTAATTTGGTGATAATGACTTTCTAACTGAAATAAAAACAGGAAGCAGAACAAATCTTCATTGGTCCAAGTACAAATACACATGCAGATGTTTATGCACAATTCCAATGCTAATCGCTATAAAACACGTCTTTAGGACGTACATGGACCGGATTGGTTCGGTTTTTATTAAAATCAAATCAAAACAACTATATCGGTTTGGATTGGTTCGATTTTGTCGGGTTTTTGATTTTTTTGTTACATGAATATTATTCCAATCTTACTTTGTTAAAATTATAGATTAAATTTTGATAAATGAATATATGTTTAGTAATTATTGAAAAAATTGACAAATATATGATCTATTAAAAAATTCTAATAGGAGAATTTTTTTAGTAACACATGGTAGTTATTTTCTTAGTCGTCTAACAATAATTTTCATTAATTTTATTCAAGGTTAACACATGAGAGGATCCCAAATATTTCAATATTTTTTAAAGAAATTCAATATAAAGTCCTACAAATATATATATAAATTATATATTTATATGTCGGTTTAGTTCGAATTTTTTTATTCAATAATAAACCAAGTCAAACCAAACCTAGTCGGATTTTTAAATCCATTTGGTTTGATTTTTTGATTTGGTGCGATTTTTCGGTTCGGTTATGAACTATACTATGAATATAGAATTGATTATCAAAGAAGAAGATTGAATAACTTGATTCTGCAAATATGCGGATGAACGAGATGAACGAGAGGAAGAGAGAAAAGAAGGAGAGAGTAATAGTTGTATATTCATTGTTATATTGAATAAGAGTACACTTGTACATTTATACAGATTTAGTGATTAAAGGTAGTTTAAGCTAACTAACTTTGCTTAACTAACTAAATAATCTACTAACAGTAATTAACTAACTAACTAACTTGGAATGGTGAAAATACAAGATAACCCTTATCATATTTAAGTTATAACACTCCCCCTCAAGCTAGAGGGCATAAAGATATTAAATGTCCCTAGCTTGGAAATCAGATATTGATGTTGAGATTTGTTCAGTCCTTTTGTGAATATATTTGCAGTTTGTTCCTTGGTGCAAATATATTCAGTTTTGATCATGCATTGTTGAATCTTTTCTCTTATAAAGTGGCAGTCTATTTCTATGTGTTTTGTTCTCTCATGATAGATTGGATTTGCTGCTATTTGAATGGCAGCTTTGCTATCACAAAAGATGGTAACTGGTTGAACATTTGTCACTTCAAGCTCCTTTAATAATCCCAGTAGCCATGTTAACTCAGCAACAGTAGATGCCAGACTCATGTATTCTGCTTCAGCAGAACTTCTTGAGATTGTAGTTTGTTTCTTAGATTTTCACGAAATCAGTGACTCACCTAGCTTGATTAAGTAGCCTGTGACTGATTTTTCGGAGTGTGAGCAAGCTGCCCAATCAGCATCACAATAAGTTGTGATTGTTTCACTATTATTACTAGATAGTAGAATACCTTGTCCAGGTTGACTCTTGATATATTTCACAATTCGTAATGCAGCTTCCATGTGGGAATTTTTTGGTTGTTGTAAGTATTGGCTGAGTGTTTGAACACTATAGGAAATATCAGGTCTAGTAACTGTTAAGTATAGCAGTTTACCTATGAGTCTTTGATAGCTTCCTTGATCTGCCGGTACATCATCTTCTGCCAACTTGTCTTGACAGAAATGGTCATCAAACTCTCTTGTGGTGAGTTTTATATTTGTGTCCATAGGTGTGTTGGTAGGTTTGGATGTTGCTAATCCAAGTTCTGAAATCAATTCCAAAGAATATTTTCTTTGATGCATCAAGATTCCTTGTTTTGACCTTGCAAATTCTATTCCAAGAAAATACTTTAGTTCTCCTAGGTCCTTCATTTTGAAAGTTTGTTGGAGAGCCTCTTTGGTATCTTGTATCAGTTTCAGATTGTCTCCTGTTATAAGCATATCATCTACATATACCAATACAACAATAGTTCCATTTTCAGTTTTCTTAATAAACAAACAATGATCATATGGACTCTGCTTGAATTGAAACTTCAGTGAAGATTCTGTCAGCTTTGAGTTCCATTGCCTTGGTGCTTGTTTCAGTCCATACAAGGATTTTTTGAGTCTGTACATAGGTTTATACTCCCCCTGACTCCTAAATACTTGTGGTAGGTCCATATAAATTTCATCATGAAGATCACCTTACAGAGATGTATTATAGACATCCATTTGGTGTACATGCCATTTTCTAGAAGCTGCAATTGCTAACACGGTTCTGACTGTTACCATTTTAACAACTGGAGAGAATGTTTCTTGGTAATCTATGCCTTCTCTTTGACTATAGCCTTTAGCTACAAGTCTAGCTTTGAACCTTTCTATCTCCCCTGTAGCCTTGTACTTGATTTTGTATATCCATTTGCACCTTATAGACTTTTTTTCATCAGGTAAGGAAACAACTTCCCAGGTGTTGTTGTTTTGTAGAGCTTCAATCTCTGATTTCATTGCATCAACCCATCTAGGATCTCTGATTGCTTCTGCATAATTGTTAGGTTCAGTTGTTGAGGAGAATGTAGAAATGAAAGCTTGATAATTTGTTGAGATGTTTTCATAAGACATGTAGTCTGATATTGGTAGTTGACATCATGATGTACATTTAAGGAAACAAAGTCCTTCATCCAAATTGGGGGATGTTTTTCCCTGCCAGACCTTCTAGTAATGTTACTGTGCTGAGTCTGTTGTACTTGAACATTAGGATGTCCAGTTAATGAGATATTTTGTTGTGGGATTGTAGTTGCGTTTGGAATTGTATTCAAATTTTCTGAAGTAACTTGTATGATGTCATTTTCAGCTTCTTCTACACTTGCATCTGTGTGACCAATTTCATCTACATTTGTATCTGTGTGCTCAGCTTCAAGGACTTCAGTGGTTGAAGGTTGACTAGTACCAACATACTGCTGATTTCATTTTTCAAATTGTCTATCTTGAAAATTAGTTTGAGACAGAAATATAGGAGTTGAAGATACATTTATGGTTTTGAAAGGAAACACATCTTCCCTGAAAATGACATCTCTGTTCACAAAAAAAGAGTGAGTAGTTAAATCATATAGAATATAACCTTTTTGTACCTCAGAATATCCCATTAAGATTGCAGACTTAGCCCTTGGTTTAAGCTTGTCTGTTTCTTGTATATTCTTAGCATAACAAAGACACCCTATAACTTTCAAATGAACCATTGAGGTTTTTCTTTGGTATAATCTTTCAAAGGGTGAAACTTTTGTAACTGACGAAGGCAGTCTGTTAATTAAGTATACTGCAACAAGAACACAGTGACCCCAGAATTTAATAAGACTATTAGCCTGAAATCTGATAGCCCTAGTTACTTCTAATATGTGTCTATGTTTCCTTTCAGCTACCCCATTTTGCTGAGGAGTATGGCTACATGTTCTCTGATGAATTATGCCTAAATTTTGAAACAACTTACTACAAACAGTGTTAACAAATTCTGTGCCATTATCTGTTCTTATTGTTTTAACTGTTTTATTGAATTGAGTTTGAGCAAACTTTAAGAAATACTGAATGATAACACACACATCAGTTTTCAATTTTAATAAGTAGATCCATGTCATTCTGGATAAATCATCAACTATAGTCAAGAAAAACTTATTTCCATCAAATGTAGGAATCTTATATGGTCCCCATGTCCCCAGATATCCATGTGAACCAATTCAAATATCTCAGTACTTTTAATACAACTTGTTGGAAAAGGTAATCTGACTTGTTTTGCACACGGACACACACTACATTTATTTACTACTTCTGCTATAGACTCAGGATTGTTCTGAAACATTTTCCTAAGAACAAATATAGACACATGACCAAATCTTCTATGCCATAGATATCTTCTGTACTAAGCATTTTCTTGACAAGCAGACTGAAATTCATGTCATCCGTGTATTTATTAGCAAGTTGACTCAGTAGAATGTATAGTCCATCTCTTTCTTTACCAATCTCCTTCACCCTGCCATTGAAGAGATCCTGAAAAATACAGAAATGAGGATAGAAGGTTGCTGCACAAGCCAATTCTTTAGTCATCTTGGATACAGACATTAGATTAAATTTGAATTGAGGCAAACGGAAAACATTACTTAGAGTACTTCTAGTAGATATATAACTAGTTCCAGTGTGAGTAACATTTGAAACTTCACCATTAGGTAGACACACCCTCTTAGGATTAGTATTTTTGGTTATAGAGTTTTTATTTAACATTTCGATGTCAGACACTGTGTGGTTTGTTGCACCAGTGTCAATAATCCACTCTTTTGGACAATTAGAAACTAACAAGGCATTACCATTACTTATACCTGCTATATTTGTTGTAGAGTTGTTGTTGCTTTCAGTGTTGGTTTTATTTAGTATTTGCAATATCTGCTCGTATTGATCTTTTGTAAATGCTCCTATCTGATGCATTGATCGTGAACTATCAGTATTATTCAGTGTTGATTGATGATCTGAGGTTTCTAAAAGAACATTATAAGTTGCTGGACCTCTTGTTCCACCATTATAGATTCCTGACCCCTTCTTTTTTGATTTGAAATCTGGAGGATAACCAACTATCTTGAAATAATTCTCTTTTCTATGACCTTTAAGCTTGCAAAACTCACATTGAATATTATAATTCCTTTTATTTCTCTGATTCCCCACATTTTTTTGTATACATTGCTACATCATAACTCTCTGAACTGATAGCTGGATTTGCACCTAAAATTCCAGCAGTAGCAGCCACTGCCTTTTGACTTTCATCACTTATGATCATTGAATATGCTTGATTTACTGTTGGGAGTGGACTCCTCATAAGTATCTGACTTCTTGCTTGTGCGTAGGATTCATTGAGATGATAGACTTTTAATTTCTGTAAGAAAATCACAAAATCTCTCGATCTTGGGCAATCACAACCAGGGATTGGTATCAATGCCTCAAATTCCTCCCACATATCCTTTAGTTTGGAATAATACACCGATACGGATGAAGTACCTTAAACAAGAGTGGCAATTTCTTTGTGCAGATTGAAGGTTCTTGCATCATCTACTTTATAGAATCGCTCATATAGGTCATCCCACATTGTCTGAGAGTTAGAGGCATACATTATACCCCCCAAAAGGCTGCTGTTTACAGAGTTCATAATCCAAGAGAGTACAATGGAATTTACTCTCTCCCAATGATTCCACATAGTAGCAGGAAAACTTTCTTTCCTACAAGATCCATCCACCATTCCTAACTTGTTCCTTCCCAATAATGCTACACGCATAGACCGATACCAAACAGAATAATTCTCAATTGCTGTTAACTGAAATGAGATAATCTGTATTCCACTAATATCCGAAGGATAAAGAAACAAAGGATGATTGTAATCCATGCCTTGTTGAGTCAATCCTACAGCGGTTTGATTTAGATGAGGACCACCTTCTTGATCATTGTTTAGACTCATTTTCCAATTCTTGATTTCAGAACTTGAAATTTCAGAATTTGGATTTCAGAAGTTTTTAATTTTCGATACAACCAAGAATCACAGAACTTGATCGACTTGAGCCGAATCAACGTAGATGCACTTAATCGTTGATGGCTCTGATACCATGAACTATTCTATGAATATAGAATTGATTATCAAAGAAGAAGATTGAAGAACTTGATTCTGCAAATATGCAGATGAACGAGAGGAAGAGAGAAAAGAAGGAGACAGTAATAGTTGTATATTCATTGTTATACTGAATAAAAGTACACTTGTACATTTATACAGATTTAGTGATTAAAGGTAGTTTAAGCTAACTAACTTTGCTTAACTAATTAACTAATCTACTAACAGTAATTAACTAACTAACTAACTTGGAATGGTGAAATTACACGATAGCCCTTATCATATTTAAGTTATAACAGGTTTGAGCACCCCTATCTAAAACTTAATGGGATATTGACTTTTGCATCTTTCGTAAATTAGCTAGTCAATTTCTTCTGCTATTTACTGCAGTATTTGCTTATGTATCCCTTGACCAGCGAATTTTTCATTATATTGGGTTACGAGCACTCCCCTTAGGTTTCTAGGGTTGACCATTAAGTTCCTATCCCATGAAAGCTCCGCCAGAATGAATTTTTATGAAAGAGCGAGAGAGAATAACTCTTAATCCTGATAGGCAAACAATTATATTTGTTATCTTTCATTTTTTAATAAACAGTCCATACATATATATATTTAGAAGCTCCCTAGACAAAAGAACAGCAAAAACTGAAGAAAATATAAGGTCTCACAAAGTGGAAGCATCATTGTTGAGGATATAAGAGTTAGAAGCATATAAAGAAAGAAATGGGAGTACCAATTTAAAGAATATTGGAATATAATTCTTGGATGTTAGGATAGGAATCTTGGTCAAAATTCGGGGTTTAGATTCGTCTAAGAGGGACATCAAAATCACATTCCATGAACTTGCCATGCCTCAATTAAAAGAACAAAAATGCCCCATAATTTAGGACAAATAACTTTTCCATAAAACGCGACATATATACTACTTTCTTTAGTGGGTTTAAAAAAGGTTATTATTATTATTGCAAGATTCTTCATGATAACCTCCTGAGCTTAAAGTTGATGAAATGGTGGGGGCACTTGGAATTTTCTTTACTTTGGGGAGCCTTATTATTAGTTTCCATACTCATTACTTAACAGACACTTTAGAAAAGAGACTCCACTTTTTATGGGACGTATACTCTTATATGTAATATGCATATACTAGATCGTCTACTTGTATCGTCGAAGAAAATTTTTGGTCAAAAAGCCAAAATCAGCTGTAAGTGCACGTAGTTTTGCCTATTAAGATGATTAAATTAATTTAAACTTTATGTGATAAGAAGGTGGGACTCAAAGAGAGATGCCGGAGGTTATGGGCTGGAAAATTCATGCTTCGATAAATGGAGTCGACCCCGTGAACTACAAGACACCCTTCGAAAATTGAGTTTTATTTTATTTTTCATGTTTACAAGTTTTAATGAAGCAGAAAAACATCCCCATTCACTCAGGCTCGGAGAACGGTCGCACTTCAAAGGGTGTGATGTAGATAGTCTACATAAGGCAAATATTAGTAGCTATTTTCTCGAATCGAATCCGTAACCTATAGATCCCACAAACACAACTTAACCTTGTTCCAAGAATTCCTTCCAAAGCACACTTTACACGAAACAAAGTCTACATTTTCTTATTTCTTTTTAGAGTTGCAGTGAATCCAGGCAATATGGTGAGAAAGAACAGGTGAGGATATTCTAATCGAAAGGATGAATAATTATATCTGTTTTCCTTCAATCAATTTGAAGAGTGAACAATATGATATAAGATGGTTTCCAAAATTGGGTAAAAAAATGTTGGTTTTTAAGTTTAGTGTAGCTTAATTTTAAGTTTGGTGTAGCTTAAAGAGAGTGAATGGAAAACGGTGGGAAAAGAAATGGAGGGAAATGAAGTTTTGAATTAGTGCAATTTGTCCCTCATTGGAAGAAGGAAAGAAAATCTATGTGTATATATAGAGAAGCTCTTCTTCTACCTCTTAAAGAGTTCAGAAGAAGGCAAGCCTCGCGTCGTCGTCGTCGTCGTCGTCGTCGCTCGCTCGGCTTCGGCTTCAGTCAAACATTGATTGATTAATATTTTTGGAAAAAGGTCCGGTCCATTTATCTTTCCCTGATTATTTTAAATCGGTTTTTAATCCCAGAATTTTTACTTACTAAATTTTCTGATCTTCTTCTTCTTCTTCTTTTGCACAAAATATTCCAGTATGTTTTACGACCATCGAGTGGTTCGACGATCACCCGAGTTTTTGGTACTGATACGCTAGTGAGTTAAATCGTTCTATCCTGGGAGGATATACTCCAAAACTGTGGGTACTTGAGGGGAATAATTTCCTTAAGGACACACTGTGTATTCAGTGGGCTCGGTTTATTCTTATACTATTTTCAGAAGAGAATTGACTTTCTAGTTCTACTAGCTTTTCTGTTTCTGTATTTTCAGAAAGTTTGCTGTTTTATTTATTTTACAGCAATACAAATTGAATAACAATCTTAAAGAATTTTTTTTTTGTATTCTGTTTGTGGAGATTAAAACCTATGTCGTTTTCTACTCCTTCTGAATTTTATTATTCTGATGTGAAGATATAAAAACTTCATCCAAGTTTTGAAATTCAGAAAACGATTTGAAGAACATAAAAACTTCATCGTTTTCTGTGAAACAATATATAAAAACTTGGGTTTTTATTTATTGTACATACTGTTTATTGTTAATTACAGTATTGTTTACTGTTCTGGTTTTGCCATTGATTGAACTCTTCTATTGTTGACAGTGAGAAATGGAAATTGATAACAAAAATTCTTCTGCGACTGTTGCGGCAACGACGATAGCCTCGTCAAGCCAGACTGATGTTCCACAACAGAAAAACCAGGCAAATTTTTTGGAGCCAACTTCAAAGGATGGCAGTAAAGGGTGTTCTTCTAGATTACCACACTTGGTATGCAGAAATTCACTAGTGAAGAACCTCTAGTGCCTGCTGCGGACATGCCGGACAAAGAGAAGTTCATGATTGTTGAATCATGGAAGCAGGCAGATTTTCTTTGCAAAGGCTATATCCTAAGCGCTTTAGAGGATGACTTGTACAATGTGTACAGTGCGATGAATACTTCGAAAGAATTATGGGACGCACTTGAGAAGAAGTACAAGACGGAAGATGCATGCTTGAAGAAATTTGTGGTTGCCAAGTTTCTAGACTATAAAATGATAGACAACAAAACTGTGGGAACCCAAGTTCAGGAGATTCAACTTATTTTTCACGACCTTGTGCTGTCAAAGAAGCATTTACGACTTACTCTACTATTGGTCCCGAAAAAGAGATTTCCATGGGAAATAATTCAACAGCCAATATTGAAGATTATGGGAAGATATTCTTAAAGATGACTTCCGACAAGGTGTTAATGCTCAACAACGTTCTCCATGTTCCTACTATTAGGAAGAATTTAGTTGCTACTTCTTTACTTGTGAAGAATGCATTCAAATGTGTATTTGTTTATGATAAATTTGTTGTGAGCAAGAATGAAATATATGTTGGAAAAGGCTACCTCACGGAGGGCCTTTTAAAACTCAATGTAATGGTTGTTGATAGTATGAATAAAATTTCAGCTTCTTCTTGTTTGTTGGAGTCAAATGATTTATTGCATATTCATTAAGGACAAGTCAATTATAAAACCTTGAGGAAGTTAATTAATTTAGAAGTATTACCTAAATTCGAGTGTAATAAATCGAAATGCCAAATATGTGTTGAATCTAAGTTTGTAAAATNTTTATTGACGACTGCACTCGATATTGTTATGTTTATTTGCTTAATAGTAAGGATGAAGCAATTGAAGCATTTAAGCAATACAAGAATGAAGTGGAGAATCAATTGAATAAAAAGATCAAAATGATTAGAAGTGATAGACGTGGAGAATATGAATCTCCGTTCGCAGAAATATGTTCAGAATATGGAATTATCCATCAAACTACAGAACCTTACACACCTCAATCCAACGGAATTGCGGAAAGAAAAAATCGGACATTAAAGAAAATGATGAATTCTTTATTAATAAGTTCCGGATTACCGTAGAGTTTGTGTGGGGAAGCTATCCTTACAGCTAACCGAATACTCAACAGAGTACCCCACAGCAAAACACAACCTATTCCATATGAAAAATGGAAAGGAAGAAAACCTAACTGGAAATATTTCAAAATGTAGGGGTGTCTAGCAAAGGTACAAGTTCCTTTACCTAAAAGGGTTAAAATCGGACCAAAAATAGTAGATTGTGTTTTCATTGGATATGCTACAAACAGTAAAGCATGTCGGTTTTTGGTCCATAAATCCGATAATCCTGAGATTCATGTTAATATGATAATGGAATCAGATAATGCTGATTTCTTTGAAAGAATTTATCCGTATAAAATTGAATGCGATTCGTTAAGTGAAAGACATAAACGACCTTGGGAAGAATCAAAGGAAAATACTCCAAGTGTAGAAGATCCAAGGCGTAGCAAACTTCAAAGAACATCTACTTCCTTTGCACCAGATTTTGTGACATTCTTGCTTGAAAATGAACCTCAAACTTTTAAAGCAGCTATATCGTCTTCTGATTCGACGTTTTGGAAAGAGGCAGTCAATAGTGAGATTCAATCAATTTTGGATAACCATACATGGGAATTGGTTGATCTTCCTCCCGGAAATAAGTCTTTACGTTCGAAATGGATCTTTAAACGGAAAACGAAAGCTGATGGCACTATTGACAAATATAAGGCAAAACTTGTTGTCAAAGGTTATAGACAAAAGGAAGGCCTTGATTACTTTGACACTTACTCGCCAGTGACGAGGATAACATCTATTAGGATGTTAGTGGCATTAGCGATCGTGTATGGTCTTGAAATCATCAAATGGATGTTTAAACAGCTTTCTTAAATGGAGAATTGGAGGAAGAGATTTACATGTCACAACATGAGGGTTTTGTGGTTCCTGGTAAATAAAAGAAAGTGTGCAAACTTGTTAAGTCTCTTTATGGACTTAAACAAGCACCCAAACAATGGCATGTCAAATTTGATCAAACAATGTTGACAAGTGGGTTTAAAATCAACGAGTGCGACAAATGTGTTTACATTAAAAACACTCCGGCTCATAAAGTCATTGTTTGTTTATATGTTTATGACATGTTGATAATGAGCAAAAGCATGTCAGATATAAATGCTACAAAGTTCATGTTGGCTAACAAATTCGAAATGAAAGACTTAGGAGTTGCTGATGTGATCTTAGGAATCAGAATTCACAAGACTCCACAAGGTCTAGCATTATCATAGTCTCACTACATTGAAAAGGTACTTGACAAGTTCAACTATGTGGGTTTAAAAATTTCCAAGACTCCAATTGACGTGAGTTATGAACTTCAAAAAAAATGAAGGTGAAAGTGACTCAAAATTGGACTATGCAAGAGTATTGGAAAGTTTGATGTATATAATGAATTCTATGCGACCAGATATAGCATGTGCTATTAGCAAACTGAGTCGATTTACAAGTAATCCCAATCAAATACATTGGATGACAATGAAACGTGTTTTGGGGTATCTAAAACATACCCAAAACTATGCTTTGCATTGTAACAAATATCCTTCCGTGATCGAGGGATATAGTGATGCAAATTGGATCACCGGATCATCTGAAGTTAAATCCACGAGTGGATATGTTTGCACAATTGGGGGTGGAGCAGTGTCATAGAAATTATCCAAACAAACGTGCATCGCCCGTTCTACAATGGAATCTGGATTCATAGCTTTAGATAAGGCCGGTGAAGAAACTGAATGGCTCTGGAATTTCTTTGAAGATATTCCATTTTGGCCCAAAACTTTGGCACCTATTTGTATACATTGTGATAGTCAAGCAGCAATAGGGAGGGCAGGGAGCGTTATGTATAACAGAAAATCTCGTCATATACGATGAAGACATAATACCGTTAGACAACTACTCTCTAGTGGTGTTATCACAATTGACTACGTAAAGTCAAGAGATAACGTGTCTGATCCACTTACAAAAGTCCTATCTAGAGAGACAGTTGAAAGATCATCAAAGGGAATGGGGTTAAGGCCTAGGACAAGTCATCATGGTGGTAATTCTACCTAGCATACTGGAGATCCCAAGAGCTAAATTCAAAGATCAAACAAATTCATGAATGACGGTTCAACATTGTCAAATAACTCAACCTATTCTCGTGATGAAGACAATGTTCAGAAATCAAGGTAAAGCATTAAAGATTTTTGATGAGTCAATAAAGCTTAAAGCTTTTTAATGATTTGCTAAGTCTAGAAGGATATGACCAGATAGTGTGTCTTTAGGATTACACGTTTAAAAATCACCTATGTGAGTGTGAAGTGTAAGTCGCTTCAAGGTGAATGAAAGTAAAGGCCCATTCTCTAAGCACTCATGAAACCAGGTGGTGTTCATGGATGAAACAAACACAACCGTGAGAACCATAAATGGTTAAGGATTGATTGTGTGACTTATGTTGTCTAGGTATACAACAAAGCTCTACGGTTCAAAGATATCAAATCTACCGATTGACCGAGTATATCCGATATAAGTTCACTACGGAAAGTTCAAAGGGAAACCTACTTATCCAGATGCAATTAATTCGTGCATGTAAAACACTCACACGTCCGTGTATTCCGTTATTTTATAGCCATTCCTTATTTATGTGGGGGATTGTTGGTCTTTAAGCTTAGTGTAGCTTAATTTTAAGCTTGGTGTAGCTTAAAGAGAGTGAATAGAAAATGGTGGGAAAAGAAATGGAGGAAAGTGAAATATTGAATTAGTGCACTTTGTCCCTCTTTGAAGAAGGAAAGTAAATTTATGTGTATATATAGAGAAGCTCTTCTTCTAGCTCTTAAAGAGGTTAGAAGAAGGAAAGCGTCGCGCCGTCGTCGTTGCTCGCTCGCTCGGCTCGGCTTCGGCTTCGATTTCGGCTTCTAATTCGGATTTGGTCAAAGATCGATTGATTGATTAATATTTTTGGACAAAGGTCCGGTCCGTTTTTAATTTTTTTGCATTATTCACACCTGTTCCAATAGCTATGACATTTCTGAAAGGTTGCAAAACCTTTTCAGAAACAGTACGAAATTGGCTATAAAAATGCCTTGAATCCCAGAATTTTTACTTACTAAATTTTCTGATCTTCTTCTTCTTCTTCTGCACAGAATATTCCAGTGTGTTTTACGACCATCGAGTGGTTCGACGGTAACCAGAGTTTTTGGTACTGATACGTTGGTGAGTTAAATCGTTCTATCCTGGGAGGATATATTCCAAAACCTCGGGTACTTGAGGGGAATAATTTCCTTAAGGACACACTGTGTATTCAGTGGGCTCAGTTTATTCTTGTACTATTTTTAGAAGAGAATTGATGTTCTAGTTCTACTAAGTTTTCTATTTCTGTATTTTCAAAAAGTTTATTGTTTTATTTATTCTACAGCAATACAGATTGAATAACAACAAATAATATGGATAAATTTTCCTATAATAACAGGTAAAGAAAATAGACATTAGGCCAATAACTCTGTTTGAACCGAGATTTAAGCCTAAGTCTAAACAATTGTATTTTCTGGTAAAATAGAGTTAATCTTAGCTAATATTAATATTCAAAAGATGTGTTAATCAATTTTATGTGGTAAGATAATATGGGTATGATTTGAGTAGCAATAAATGATGATAACACTGTAGTATTCAATGATCCAAAAAATGAAAGAGATAACATTAATTAATAGTAATAAATAGTAAAGAATGATATTTAAATAATAAAGGCATGTAAGTCACCCGAAAAGGTTGAGATTCTATAGTAGTCTTCCTGAAAATGATGAATTATTGATGAGCCTTTGAATATTCGGGTTCTCCTTGGACTATGGGAGAAAAGCTAGACAAGAATCTCAAGAAAAAGGTATATTTTGTAGGTATATAATAAAGCAAGAATCTCAGTGAATGTCAATGTGTTCTCTTACAAATGAGTATCTCATGTCCCCTATAACTATGTCTCTTTCTATTTAGGCAAAATACATAAGTTTCCACCTGACCTATGGCCCAAATTCCCCTTACACACTTTCTGTGGACGATAATAATATTACACACGTAACCTTTTTAAAGTTTATCTAGTACACACCTCTTTTGATCAGGTCCCGTAAAAAGTTCATCCATGTATTTTACGCGTTTGACTTTAGTTTATAAACTTAAAAATAAAAATATAAAATATAAAGTTACAAATATGCCCTCATTTTCTTCAACTCATACATGCAACACCAATATAGAGCAGGTCTTAAAAATGGAGAAAACCAAGAACATTCTACCAAAATTTTCAAAATATTCTTTACCATCAAATATGGTCATTCAGCTATAAGACAACTTTTTGAAATCTTTGCTCCCATTCAAGTTAAAATTACAGATGCAAAACCAAATTGAGGAGCAAATTCAACCAAAAGTTGACTAAATTTTGCGTGACTAGTTAGGGTTCTCCAATGAAGTCAACACAACCGGCTCAACCTTACCCACCCATTCTTTAGGCTCACTTTTTCAAAGAACACCACTTGTTTAACTCATTGGTCACTTGCAACGCCGACACCGTCTTATATGCTCCTGATTTTTTCAATGTCGCGTCCTTTATCTACACGACAAATTGGGGGAGTGAGTTCATAAGATGAAGATGGAGAAGAAGGGGTTGTGACCCAATTAAATAAAATAAAATAAAATTTGAACACGTGGAACTTTAATAAATAATCTAATAGCAAAAAATCAAATTTCACGCGCTTTTTTGTGTGTAAACACGCGAGTCAAAAATGGTGCGTACTAGTTACACTCTAAAAGGATTGAGTGTATAAGATGATATTCGTTGTCAGAAAGTGTGTAACATGAATTTGGTGTATTATTGAGGTGGGTACTTATGTATTTTACCTTTTATTTATAAGGAAGCATGTTCTAGAAAATCTTAATAGTACAGATCCAGAGAATATCACGCGCTTTTTTTGTGTGTAAACACACGAGTCAAAAATGGTGTGTATTAGTTACACTCTAAAAAGATTGAGTGTGTAAGATGATATTCGTCGTCCGAAAGTGTGTAACATGGATTTGGTGTATTATTCAGGCGGGTACTTATGTATTTTACCTTCTATTTATAAGGAAGCATGCGCTAAAAATCCTAATAGTACAGATCCGGAGAATATCTACTGGATATTCCCTTTAGTGTCTTGTCCTAAAACTAGGCGTTATTACTATATTTAAGACGAATACTCGTCCTCGACCTTGATTTATGTTTACTCCTCGACCCCGTCCTTTATCTCTTGTGAGATTACTTCGACTCTGAACGTGCCCTTTATCGAAGTCATTTTGTGACACGTGGCAGCCCTTGAGGGTTCTCTTAATGTTGATATGGTCTAAACTTAAATAAGATAATTTTTAGTCCAAACAGTTATTCCCTTCGCTTGTTGAGGTTTCTCTCGCAGGCAAGTTCAATGAAATGTCATTCGTGGTATCAAACATACCATATGGGTCATAATCGTCGTGGCGAGCAAGCAATCTGGCTCTCTATGGGCCGCATATTTTAAATCCCTTAAATTTCTCGGGTGATTTGTTGGAGCCGTCTGGTCCAAGAGAAGGGGTGATTTCATGACGTCATGCGTCATGATAATGCTTGTTCCTGACGCATTGCGTCGATTTGCACGTGACCTTTGATTGGATCTACCGTTTCGATTCTGGTGCCAATTATGATGATCAATTTTGGGTCTGGTGCCCATTAAGACCAAACATTTCGGATTTGGTGCCTCAATTTCTATAAATATGGGTTGTCAAACCCGAATTTGAAATTTTACTCTCCCAAAGTTTTGAGATATCAAACCTCTTCTCCGAACCTTTCTTCTCTACTCCGTTTCCCTACACTGTATCCCAAACTCTCTTTCTAGTACTATTTTCCATTATTTCACAATATGTCAAACTTATCATCCGATGTTGTTGAAGGGAGTCACGTCGCTCCCTTAGCGGTTGTGTTTCCTACTTATGAGGAGAATGTTTCCGCCATGTTGAGGATGAAGTTTTCCCCTCGGTGTAGGAGATACTTCCCCGCAACCCCGAAGCCAGGTTTGATCTCATCCGATCATCGGATGCGGCACCTGAGAATTTCATATCGACAATGGAATCCAAAAAGTTGGTTGAATTTAAAGCCAAGTTTGATCTTCCCAACCACATCGAACTGATCCCTGTTGAAGGCGACAAAGTGCATGTTCATCGTCCTGGGTACTACACTTTATACGCCTACCCGTTCCTTATCGGTCATTCCCTCTTCTCCCGTTAGTGGAGGATTTTTGTCGCCACTACGATATTTGTCCGTCTCAGCTTGAATTGTATGTCTACAAAGTCATCAGGATATTGACCAAATTTGCCGAGCTTGCCGAGGTCGAAGTAACGCTGCAGTATTTGGTGCACCTGTTCGCCCCTAGTTTCTATACAGGGACAATATTAAACCTTTGTCACCGTGGAGGTAAGCTCTAGGTGGTAAAGATGGACAACAAGGCCAGTCGTCAATTCTGGTTGGATTTCATCAATGTTAGGACGGAGGACGTCGTGGCTAACATCGACGGCTTCCCTAAAGCTTGGAATAATACATGTAAGTGTGCAGATTTTTCCATTTTCAACTTTTACATCTCTACTCTTGTTTCAAGCTGGTTGAGTGATTTTTCCTTCCTTGTGGACAACAACCAACCTCCTTCTCTAGTTGTGCGCATTACTGATTGGGTCGAGCGGATCTCTGTCATGCCGTCGGGATTCGTGACTGGTTGAGCTTTTTTAAGAAGTTTAGAACGGCTCTCCCTTTAGCCGGTAACTCCTCTTTATTGGTTGTGGTCGTTGCACTTGTTGTTATATGTTGGATTTTTTGCTAATGTCTTGTCTTTTCCTTTCTGGGGTAGGGTTCTTCTCGAAGGATTCGATCCCCTATCCCCTCTTTTCGGAGGAGGATTACTACGGCTGCAATTTCTGCCCCCATCATGGTTGTTGGGCCCACTATACCTGCCCCCTTCCAGTTGCTGCAGCTTCTGGTTTCGCCTTCATCTCAACTGCTGCTCCTGCTCCTCAAATCTTCTCGCTGGTTAACAAGGATGATGATGTCCCCCCTGGTGATAGGGATATAAGGCCTCGTAAGAGGAGAGTTGTAGATGCTAGGGGGAAATACCAATGATTGTTGACTCAATGAAGGGAGACTTCGTTCTTCGAGAGACGGCTGTAATACATGTTGGAGAAAGTACTGGGGTGGATATCTGAGGCCCCACAACTGGAAAAGGTGAATATGGACGTGCTAGTGTGTCCCAAGGTGGAAATAACTGTGGATGGGGAACTTGATGGAGGGCCTCCTCTTTCCTCGGACATCGATTTGGACGATCTGAAAATGATCGATGATGGGTTCANGGGGGGGGGGGGGGGGGTTCTAGGATAATCACGATACTAATGGATCGTGATTTGCTTGTCGATACAAGGGAGGTGGTCCCTACCCTCGGTCCTCTCTGTTCCAACATCGAGAGTGGGACTCTCAAGAAGATAAATGATAGAACTCTGTCGAAGATTATCGCTGGCCTCGCCCTCAAGGTAAGTATGACTGCTTCCTGCCCTTTTCCTTATGACTTAGCTTGTTTTTAAGTTATAAATTTTCTTCTTTGATCTATAGACGGTCATTCTGGAAATTGAGAGTGCTCGAAGGGAGAAAAGGCGAAAAGAGACTTTTCTGAAGCTAAAAGGGAAGTATACCGAGTACCGTAGGAAATACCGGGAGCTTCGGGATCGGCTTCGTGAGGGAGGCGACATGCGGTCCTTGAGAGAAGATTTGAAGAAGAGGGACTAAGAGCTGATAGAGGCCGTAGAGAAGTGCAGCGTCCTCGAGGGGACGTTGAGGAGCAAAGAAGAGGAGCTCGAGCTCAGTAAGGGCGTGGAGGCCCAATGTAGCGGCTTTCAGGATTATGTGGTTATACTGCAAGGCCAACTTGAAGAATACCAGTTCCAGGTTGAGTCTCTCAGCGGTGAGATTGCCGAGAAGCAGGAGGATCTCAAGAAGGCTAAATCCTCTCAGCTGGATGCTCGGAGTAAGGCGGACATCCTTGAGCTGCAAACAAGACTCTTCGCGCTGAGAGAGAGAATGACCAATTGATAGTGAGGGCCAAGGAGAACCGGCTTTAAGAGATGATCGGGGAGCAGGACATGGAAACTTGCGAGCTTTATGATCGAGTTTCGGCTCTGGAGGCGGAGAGATCCCTACTTCTTGCGCCACCTTCTTCTTCTAATGTTTTTGATTTCCCCAATATCCCTCGGGAGTTGTACGAAGAGTGGATCCATTCTGAGGGTGTGATGACCAAAAGGGTCATCTTATAAATTAAGACACTATTCCAGGATCATTAGCCTTAAAAAGACTAATTTTATTTACCTTGATTTGCGTGCGCATTCCGTGCATGAAACCGGAAAGCTTTTATGTGAAAATATGAAAAATAATAATTTTTAGAATTTAAAATTTGGTTTTAGTTGACTTGCTTCAACATTTTGAGTGAATGGACCCGGATCCGTGTTCCGATGATCCCGGGAGGTCCGTAGTAAAATATGGGACTTGGGCGTATGCCCGGAAGTGGATTCCGAGGTCCCTAGCCTTAGAAATCAATTTTTGAAAGAAATTATTTTGCTGCATTTTTAAGAAAATAAAGAAATGAATTAATGTTTGAACTCATTGGTATCGGGCCCGTATTTTGAGTCCGGAGCCCGGTACAGGTTTGTTATGATGTTTAAGCCTTATCTAAGAAATTTGGTGAGAATTGGAATTTATTTGACGTGATTCGGACATCCGGTTGAGAAATAGCGAAAGTTAAGCGTTCTTGAGAAAACTTATGAGTTTTGAGGTTAAATTCATAGTTTTAGATGCTATTTTCATGATTTGATTGCACGAGCAAGTTTTTATGATATTTTTAGACTTGCGTGCATGATTAGTTTAAAGCCCCGAGGGCTCGGGTGAGTTTTGGATAGGCTACGGGATGTTTTGAACATGTTAAAGTCTGTTGTTTTTGCTGTTTCTGGTGCACATGCGAAGTTTTCTTCGCGTTCGCGTTCGCGTTGCTTCACTCTCGAACGCGTAGAGTATAGGTGCACTGGGGAAATTTTTTTCTTCACGAACGCGTTCTGGCCCACACGAACGCGATGTGTAAGTGGGCCAGGGGAAGGAGGAGCCCATTTCTCCTATGCGAACGCGGCCAGGTCACCACGAATGGGAAGGCCATTTGGGCCTGACCTTACGCGAATGCGACAAGCCCATCGCGAACGCGATGAAGGCCTGTCCAGTTACATAAAAGCAGATTTTAAAATGGGCATAACCTCTTTCTTCATATTTTTCGAACTATAAAGACCTAGAGGCGATTTTCTTCACACAAATTCATCTCCAAGGTGTTGGTAAACAATCTTAAACTCTTCTCTTTCAATTACCCAATGTTTTTCATCACTTTTCAATCAAAAATTAAGAATTTTTATGGTAGAAATTGAGAGATTGGGAAGAATTAGGGAATTTTGTAAAAATCAAATTTTGACCTCGAATTGGGGTCGGATTTCGAAACTATTGCATCGGGATCGGGGGTGAATGGTAAACGGAAGTTGGTCCGAACCCCGAGTTTGGATCAAGTGGGCCCGATGTCGGGTTTTAACTTTTTTTAGAAAACTTAGAAAAACAATAATTTTTCAGTAAAGTTAGTTCCTGTAGCATAAATTAATGATATTGAGCTGATTATGATTAGATTCGAGCAGGTTAGAGCAAAATTCTAAAGGAAAAGCGATAATTGAGCAGTGAGTGGCCTGCGAATTTTAGGTAAGTTCTTGGTTTAACCTTGACTTGAGGGAATAGGAATCTCCAACCTAAATGCTATGTGAATTTGCATGTGTGTGGTGTATAGGTGAGGTGACGAGTATCTATGCACCACTAAATTATTTGTTGTACATGGTCCCTTCCTTGTTTCCAATTATTTGCTTCAGGGCTTAGTTTTTTCATGATCATTGATATTTATATGTCTGTTTGGATTCGTTAACATATTGTTAAGTATTGTTTCAAGTATTTTGGAAGTGTTGGTTGTTCTCTTGGTTTTGTTATGTTACATAAGGATTGAGCTGGATGTCAGTATTACGATATGTATATAATTTTCGATTGGTTTCGTTGTGAAATGATAATTGATGAGGTTTATGAGTTTTATAGCTTCTATTTTCAATTGATGATTACAAAAATGTTGTGAAAGGCTTGGCCTGAACTGTGAAAGTTTTCGCAAATAAACTGATATGATATGTCTGGTGGGAGCGGGTTGCACGCCGCAACAAGGAGTGATAAGGGTGGACATGTGGGATCGGGTTGCACGCCGCAACAGGAGAAAGAAGGGAAATATATATATATATATATGGAGGAGCAATAAGGGTGGACAGGTGGGAGCGGGTTGCACGCCGCAACAAGGAGTGATAAGGGTGGACATGTGGGATCGGGTTGCACGCCGCAACAGGAGAAAGAAGGGAAATATATATATATATATATGGAGGAGCAATAAGGGTGGACAGGTGGGAGCGGGTTGCACGCCGCAACAAGGAGTGATAAGGGTGGACATGTGGGATCGGGTTGCACGCCGCAACAGGAGAAAGAAGGGAAATATATATATATATATGGAGGAGCAATAAGGGTGGACAGGTGGGAGCGGGTTGCACGCCGCAACAAGGAGCGATAAGGGAGAATAATTATGTTTTACTGATTTTAAAAAATAAGGATTTGGAAAACCCTGGTTTTATTAAAAAGGTTTTCATACTTTGATTTTATTGTGATTTAAATTGAAACTTGGAAATTTTGAGGAGTTGATTACAGTTGATGTCTGAAAAGAGTTATCCGAGTTATTTTTATTTATTGTGGCAAGTTTCTAGTTATTGAGTTTATTATTATTATTATTTCTTTCTTGCTTTATTATATATATTGTTCACATGTTTTGTTGTAAATGCCTAGCCGTAGCCTCGTCACTTCTTCTCCGAGTTAGGCTCGGTACTTACTTAGTACATGGGGTCGGTTGTACTGATACTATACTCCGCACTCTTTTCTGCAGATCCAGGTACCAGCCAGAGTTAGGAGATCTTAGTAGCTGCGCATTTTCGTTCGGAGACACGAGGTAGATCTGCTGGCGTCCGCAGATTCCTGGAGTCTTCTCTTTACCTTATAGATGCTGTTTTATTTCTTTCAGAATAGAGATATATTCTTTAGCCCATTATTTGTAGTATTCTTAGTAGTTCGTGAATTGTGACACCAGACCCTGGGGTAGATTTCTAGTTATATACTTAGTTCGTGGTTCGACTTATTATTGACCTTTAAGTATTCATTTTTAAATTGTTTCAATGTGTTTAAGTAAATAGATCTTCATACTCTGATTGCATAGGTTGCATAGGTCTCACAATTCACGAACAAGCTGGTATCAGAGCACTAGGTTATGAATTTGGGTCGTGACAAGTTGGTATCAGAGTACTAGGTTGCATAGGTCTCACAATTCACGAACAAGCTTTATAGAGTCTGAAGGATCGGTACGGAGACGTATGTACTTGTCCCTCAGAGGCTATGAAGTTAGGAACAACTCAGTTTTTATTTCTACTTTGTCGTGAGATTCTTGGTATCTCAAATACTAATTGAACTCTTCTACTCTCTCGCAGATGGTGAGAACATGTGCTTCTTCTTCTGCTGACCAACAATCCTCCAGCAGCAGCAACTTCTATTAGGGGCAGATGCCGAAGCCACGTCAGAGGTCGAGGCAGGGACAAGACTCAGCCCGTTGCTCATACTGCAGCCTCAGCTGCGGAGCCCCAAATTGAGATTAATGGGGAGCTCCAACTGAGAGCGTTCCAGCTGGACCAGCTCAGGTCCCAGAGGGGTTTATTGCTACCCCGGTGCTTCAGGATGCTTTGGTCCGATTAGTGGGCCTTATGGAGAGTGTAGCCTAGACTGGCGCACTCCCTGTTGCAGCAGCCGTATCTTAGGCTACAGGAGGGGTCCCGACTACTGTTACCCATACTCCTGATCAGACTACTCCTCAAATTCAAACCCCAGCAGCCAACCCAGTTGGGGTAGTTCAGACAGTTGCTGCAACCCTGATTGCTGAGGGGGCAGCTATGACTTCCGATGCTTTGTGGATATTGGACAAGTTCATCAAGCTTTTCCCTGTTCACTTCAGTGGTGCTACTTCAGAGGATCCTCAGGAATATCTAGACAGTATTCACGAGGTTCTTTGTAATATGGGTATTTTGGAGACCAATGGGGTCGACTTCATCGCATTTCAGATGACTGGCTCCGCAAGGAAATGGTGGAGTGATTATTTGTTGACTAGACCACCTGTGTCACTTGCTCTGACTTGGGATCATTTTTCTCACCTCTTTTTGGAGAATTTTTTTCCTATCACTACCAGAGAAGAGAAGCGTCATAAGTTTGAGCATCTTCAGCAGGGCGGCATGACAGTTACTCAGTATGAGGATCGCTTTGTGGATTTGGCTCGGCATGATATTCTTTGATTGCCCACAGAGAGGGAGAGGGTTAGGAGATTTATTGAGGGACTTGCCCAGCCCATCAAGTTGCAGATGGATAAGGAGATAGGGACTGAGATTTCATTTCAGGATGCGGCCAATGTGGCCAGGAGAGTTGAGACGGTTCTCGGTATGGGAGGTTAGGGGTCAGACAAGAGACCTCGCCATTCTGGTAGATTCAACATTGCCTCTTCTGGAGGCGGAGATACTCAGGGTAGAGGCCATTCTTCTAGGCCATTTAATTCAGCACTTCAGACGTCCCATGGTGCCTCAGGTGGTCGTGGCTCTTACTTGCCTTATTATGATCAATCAGCCTCTATCAGAGCACCTCATCTTCAGAGTTACTATCATGGTCAGTTGGTTCATAAGGGCCAGCCTCAGTATCAGGATGGGTGTTATGAGTGTGGTGAGTATGGGCACATTCGGAGATCTTGTCTGAAATTTTTGGGTAATCAGCCTCTGTACCAGAATTCTCATGCTATAGTTCTGGCACCAGCTGCAGCACTACCTACCCAGCCAGCCAGGGGTAGGGTTCAGGTAGTCATAGGTAGAGGTCAGAATGTTAGAGGTGGAGGTCAGCATGATAGAGATGGAGGCCAGTTTGCTAGATGTGGAGGCCAGCCCGCTAGAGGTGGCGGCCAGCCCATTAGAGGTGGAGGACCACCTGTCAGGGGTCCTCCCAATGATGCAGTTTAGGGTGGTGGGGCCCAACCCCGATTATATGCATTTCCAACCAAACCCGAGGCGGAGTCCTCCGATGCAGTTATCACAACTACCATTTCAGTTTGTAATAAAGATGCTTCAGTTTTGTTTGATACAGGGTCTACTTATTCTTATGTGTCATCCTATTTTTCCTTGTATTTGGTTGTGCCCCGTGATTCCTTGAGTGTCCCTGTTTATGTGTCTACACCGGTGGGGGATGCTATTGTTGTAGATCGTGTATATCGCTCATGCGTAGTCATTATTGAGGGTCTTGAAACTAGTGTAGACTTGTTGCTTCTTGACATGGTCGATTTTGATGTCATATTGGGGATGGATTGGTTGTCACTTTATTATGCCATCTTGGACTGCCATGCCAAGACAGTTACTTTAGCTTTGCCGGGATTGCCTCGGTTAGAATGGAAAGGGACTTCTGGTCATTCTCCCAGTAGAGTGATTTCTTATGCCAAGGCTCGTCGCATGAGAAGGGATGTTTGGCTTATTTGTCTCATATCCGTGATTCTGATGCCGAGGTTTCTTCAATAGAGTTAGTGCCTATTATTCGGGAGTTTCCCGAAGTGTTTCCTGCAGACCTGCCAGGGATGCCACTCGATAGGGATATCGATTTTTGTATTGATGTTGCTCCGGGCACTCAGCCCATTTCTATTCCTCCATACCGGATGGCCCCACCAGAATTGAAAGAAAAGTTGCAAGACCTGCTTGATAAAGGTTTCTTTAGGCCTAGTGTTTCGCCCTAGGGTGCACCAGTTTTGTTCGTAAAGAATAAGGATGGATCGATGAGAATGTAAATAGATTACCGGCAGTTGAATAAAGTTACTATAAAAAATAAGTATCCATTACCGAGAATTGATGATTTATTTGATCAACTTCAGGGTGCCAGTGTGTTTTTGAAAATTGATCTGAGATCGGGCTACTATCAGTTGAAGATTAGGGCGTTCGATGTTCCTAAAATAGCCTTTCGGACAAGGTATGGGCACTATGAATTTTTTATGATGTCTTTTGGCTTGACTAATGCCCCAGTAGCCTTTATGGATTTGATGAATCGAGTTTTCAAGCCTTATCTGGATTCTTTCGTAATTGTGTTCATTGACGATATCCTTCTATACTCCTGAAGTCTGGAGGATCATGAACAACACCTTCGTATAGCACTCCAGACTTTGAGGGATAATTAGTTATATGCAAAAATTTTAAAGTGTGAATTCTGTTAGATTCAATAGCTTTCTTGGGTCACATCGTATTAGCACATTGTATTCAGGTAGATGCTAAGAAGATATAGGCAGTCAAGAACTATCCTAGACCCACTTCAGCCACGGAAATCAGGAGCTTCTTGGGTTTGGCGGGATACTAGCATCATTTTGTGGAGGGATTATCGTCTATAGAATCCCCGATGATGAGATTGACTCAGAAGGGTTCCCCATTTAAGTGGTCGGATAAGTGTGAGGTGATCTTTCAGAAGCTTAAGACAGCCTTGACCTCATCACCGGTATTGGTGTTACCATTAGGTTCAGGATCTTTCACAGTATATTATGATGCTTCCCGTGTTGGGTTGGGAGAAGTATTGATGCAAGAGTGCAGGGTGATAGCATATGCGTCTCAGCAGTTAAAGATTCATGAGACGAATTATCCTTTCCATGACTTAGAGTTGGCAGCCATTGTTCATGCATTGAAAATATGGAGGCACTATCTTTATGGCGTGCCATGTGAGGTTTACACGAATCATCGTGGCCTCCAGTACTTGTTCAAGCAAAAGGATCTTAATTTGAGGCAGGGGACATGGCTAGAGTTATTGAAAGATTATGACGTCACTATATTGTATCATCCAGGAAAGGCCAATGTGGTGGCCGATGCATTGAGTAGGAAAGCAGCAAGTATGGGCAGCCTTGCATGTATTCCAGTTGGTGAGAGACCGTTAGCTTCAGATATTCAGACATTGGCCAATCAGTTCATGAGGTTGGATATTTCGCCATCCATATTCTAGCTTGTACAGTTTCTCGGTATTCCTTATTCGAGAATATCAGAGATCGGCAGGATGATGACCCGTAATTGATGGTCCTTAGGGACACCGTTCAGCACTGTGGTGCCAAGGAGGTTACAGTTAGAGATGATGGTGTTTTGAGGATTCAGGGCCGTGTATGTGTGCCCAATGTTGATGTCCTTCGTGAGTTGATTCTTGAAGAAGCTAACAGTTCTAAGTATTCTATTCACCCGGGTGTTGCCAAGATGTACCAGGACCTGCGGCAGCACTACTAGTGGCGAAGGATGAAAAAGGATATTATTGCTTATGTGGATCGTTGTTTGAATTGCCAACATGTGAAATATGAGCATCAGAGACCCAATGGTTTACTTTAGCAGTTAGAGATTCCTGAGTGGAAGTGGGAGCATATCACTATGGACTTCGTTGTTGTACTCCCACAGACTCAGAGGAAGTTCGACGTCGTTTGGGTTATTGTGGATAGATAGGTTGACTAAATCAGCACATTTCATTTCAGTGGCAAGTACTTACACTTCGGAGCGGTTGGCGGAGATATATGTTGGAGAGATTGTTCGCCTTCACGGTGTTCCCGTGTCTATCATTTCTTATCGAGGTACGTCGTTTACCTCGCACTTTTGGAGGGCAGTTCAGCGAGAGTTGGGTACCCGAGTTGAGTTAAGAACAACATTTCATCCTCAGACGGACGGTCAGTCCGAGCGTATTATTCAGATTCTAGAGGATATGCTCCGCGCTTATGTTATTGACTTTGGAGGTTCTTGGGATCAATTCTTGGCGTTAGCGGAATTTACCTACAATAATAGTTATCAGTCGAGCATTCAGATGGCTCCCTATGAGGCATTATATGGTATACGGTGTAGATCGCCAGTTGGGTGGTTTGAGCCGAGAGAGGCTCGGTTATTGGGTACAGACTTAGTTCAGGAGGCCTTAGATAAGGTCAAGATTATACAGGATCGACTTCGTGCAGCTCAGTCTAGGCAAAAATAGTTACGCCGATCGTAAGGTTCGGGATGTGGCATTCATGCTTGGAGAGAGAATATTACTTCGGGTATCGCCCATTAAGGATGTTATGAGATTTGGGAAGAAGGGCAAGTTGAGCCCTAGGTATATCAGACCATTTGAGATTCTTGATAGAGTGGGGGAGGTAGCTTATAGACTTGCGTTGCCTCCAGGATTATCCTCCATTCATCCGGTATTTCATGTATCTATGCTCCGGAAATATCATGGTGACCCGTCTCATGTGTTAGATTTCATCTCTGTCCAATTGGACAAAGATATGACTTATAAGGAGGAGCTGGTAGCGATTCTAGACCATCAGGTTCTTCAGTTGAGGTCAAAGAGTTACCCTTCAGTTCGAGTGCAGTGGAGGGGTCAGCCTGTTGAGGCAACTACTTGGGAGTCCGAGTCGGATATGCAGAGTAGATATCCCCACTTGTTTGCCAATTTAGGTAATTTTCTATGTCCGTTCGAGGACGAACGTTTGTTTTAGAGGTGGAGATTGTGATGACCCAAAGGTTCATCTTATAAATTAAGACACTATTCCAGGTTCATTAGCCTCAAAAAGACTAATTTTATTTACCTCGATTTGCGAGCGCATTCCGGGCGTGAAACCGGAAAGCTTTTATGTGAAAATATGAAAAATAATAATTTTTGGAATTTAAAATTTGGTTTTAGTTGACTTGGTTCAAGATTTTGAGTGAACGGACCCAGATCTGTGTTCCGACGATCCCGGGAGGACCGCAATAAAATATGGGACTTTGGCGTATGCCCGGAATTGGATTCCGAAGTCCCTAGCCTTAGAAATCAATTTGTGAAAGAAATTATTTTACTGGATTTTTAAGAAAAAAAAGAAATGAGTTAATGTTTGAACTCATTGGTATCGGGCCCGTATTTTGATTCCGGAACCCGGTACAGGTTTGTTATGATGTTTAAGCCTTATCTGTGAAATTTGGTGAGAATCGAAATTTATTTGACGTGATTCGGACGTCTGGTTGAGAAATAGTAAAAGTTAAGTGTTCTTGAGAAAAATGATGAGTTTTGAGGCCAAATTCATAGTTTTAGATGCTATTTTCATGATTTGATCGCACTAGCAAGTCTGTATGATGTTTTTAGACTTGCGTGCATGATTGGTTTAGATCCCCGAGGGCTCGGGTGAGGTTTGGATAGGCTACGGGATGTTTTGAACATGTTAAAGTCTGCTGTTTTTGCTGTTTCTGGTGCACAGGCGAGTTGTTCTTCGCGTTCGCGTTTCTTCACTCGCGAACGCGTAGAGTATAGGTGCACTGGGGAAATTTTTTTCTTCACGAACGCGGAGCACAGGACGCAAACGCGAACGCGAAGCACTGGTAGGTTAAAGCTTCGCGAACGTGTTCTGGCCCACGCGAACGCAATGTGTAAGTTGGCCCGGGGAAGGATGATCCCATTTCTCCTATGCGAATGCAGCTAGGTCACTGTGAAGGCCATTTCGGTCTGACCCTACGCGAACGCGACAGGCCCATCGCGAACGCGATGAAGGCCTGTCCAGTTATATAAAATCAGATTTAAAAACGGGCAGAACCTCTTTCTTCATATTTTTCGAACTACAAAGACCTAGAGGAGATTTTCTTCACACAAATTCATCTCCAAGGTGTTGGTAAACAATCCTAAACTCTTCTTTTTCAGCTACCCAATGTTTTTCATCACTTTTCAATCAAAAATTAAGAATTTTCATGGTAGAAATTGAGGGTTTGGGTAGAACTAGAGCATTTTGTAAAAATTGAATTTTGACCTCGAATTGGGGTCGGATTTCGAAACTAATTGCATATTCGGGATCGGGGGTGAATGGGTAAACTTAAGTTGGTCCGAACCCCAAGTTTGGACCAAGCGGGCCCGGGGTCGAGTTTTAACTTTTTTTGAGAAAACTTAGGAAAATAATATTTTTCAGTAAAGTTAGTTTTTTTAGAATAAATTAATGATATTGAGTTGATTATGATTAGATTCGAGCGGGTTAGAGCAAAATTCTAAAGGAAAAGCGATTATTGAGCAGTGAGTGGCCTGCGAATTTAAGGTAAGTGTTTGGTTTAACCTTGACTTGAGGGAATAGGAATCCCCAACTTAAATTCTATGTGAATTTGCATGTGTGTGGTGTATAGATGAAGTGACGAGTATCTATGCACCACTAAATTATTTATTGAACATGGTCCCTTCCTTGTTTCCAATTATTTGATTCCAGGCTTAGTTGTTTCATGACCATTGATGTTTATATGTCTATTTGCGTTAACTTATTGTTAAGTATTGTTTCAAGTATTTTGGAAGTTTTGGTTGTTCTCTTGTTTTTGTTATGTTACATAAGGATTGAGTTGGATGTCAGTGTTACGATATGTATATAATTTTTGGTTGGTTTCGTTGTGAAATGATAATTGATGAGGTTTATGAGTTTTACAACTTCTGTTTTCAATTGTTGATTACAAAAATGTTGTGAAAGGCTTGGACAGAATTGTGAAAGTTTTCGTAAATAAACTGATCTGATATGTCTGGTGGGAGCGGGTTGCACGCCGCAACAAGGAGTGATAAGGGTGGACAGGTGGGATCGGGTTGCACGTCGCAACAGGAGAAAGAAGGGAAATATATATATATAGGGAGGAGCAATAAGGGTGGACATGTGGGAGCGGGTTGCGCGCCGCAACAAGGAGCGATAAGGGAGAATAATTATGTTTTACTGATTTTAAAAAATAAGGATTTGGAAAACTCCGGTTTCATTAAAAAGGTTTTCATACTCTGATTTTATTGTGATTTAAATTGAAACTTGGAAATTTTGAGGAGTTGATTACAATTGATGTCTGAAAAGAATTATCTGAGTTGTTTTTATTTATTGTGGCAAGTTACTGGTTATCGAGTTTATTATTATTTCTTTCTTGCTTTATTATATATATTGTTCACATGTTTTGTTGTAGTGCCCCGCCGTAGCCTCGTCACTACTTCGTCGAGGTTAGGCTCGGCATTTACTCAGTACATGGGGTCGGTTGTACTGATACTACACTCTGCACTCTTTTGTGCAGATCCAGGTACCGGCTAGAGTTAGGAGATCTTCGTATCTACGCATTTTTGTTCGGAGACACGAGGTAGATCTGCTGGCGTTCGCAGATTCCTGGAGTCTTTTCTTTACCTTATAGATGCTGTTTTATTTCTTTCAGAACAAAGATATATTCTTTCAGCCCATTATTTGTAGTATTCTTAGTAGTTTGTGAATTGTGACACCAGACCCAGCGGTAGATTTTTAGTTATATACTTAGTTCGTCGTTCGGTATATTATTGACCTTTATTAGTATTCATTTTTAAATTGTTTCACTGTGTTTAAGTAAGTATTCAAAGGAAATGGTTAGTTAAATTTCTAACATTGGCTTTCCTAGCAAGTATTGTGTTAGGCGCCATCGCGATCCCGTGGGTTGGGAATTTGGTTCGTGACAGAGGCTCGACTGGATGTGTTTTGAGATTTGCATGCAACGTGTTGTGTTTCTGAGGTGGCCCTTGAGGATTCTCGGGTTAAGGCTCGCGAAGAATGGCTTGCTTGTGGCTATGACCCTTCTACGCCTCGTCCTGGTGAGGAGGATGAGAAGGAGGGCATATATCGGCTTGAGGAGGATGCCTGGTATGATCCCATTTACCCTCAGGGCGAGGATGAAGAGTATGCTAAGGGCCGAGATGGTGATGGTATCGGTGGTTAGGGTGGTGACGTCATTGAAGACTGAGTTGTCGAGGGTCCTGAAGATCGTGATGGCGATGACCACTAGTTTTCTTTTTAAATTTTTTTTGTATTTTTGCCGACATCTTCAAGAGCCTTTGTAAAAAACTCTTTATTTAAGTATGAAGTATCATAGTTGTTCCTTGCAACTTCTTCAATTCATGTGATTTGTTTTCTGTAATTGTTATATTTTTTGCTTCTATAGTTTGCTCGTTTTGCTTTTTTGTCTTTTTTATTGTTGTTGTCTTCTAGTTGACCGTAGCCTTGGAGCCGAATATCCATGGGCGATATCAGACCTTTATTCATATAGGTCGAGTATGTCTCTTTGTCGAGATTTGTCCGAGGGCCGATAGGTGTTATTTGAACTTGGTCGAACTTGACCTTTCATTAAGTTGTGTCCAAGGGTCGATAAATGTTGTTCAAGCTTGGCCGAATTTGAACTTTCGTTAAATTGTGGCCGAGGGCTGGTAGGTATTTGTTCGAGCTTGGTCGATCTTGACCTTTCGTTAAGTCGTGGCCGAGGGTTGGTAGGTGTTTATTTGATCTTGGTTGAACTTAACATTTCTTTAAGTCGTTCCCGAGGGCCGCTAGGTGTTTCTTCGAGCTTGATCGAACATAACCTTTTGTTAAATCGCGGTCGAGGACTGGTAGGTATTTGTTCGAGCTTGGTCGAACTTAACCTTTCGTTAAATCGTGGCCGAGGGCCAGTAGGTGTTTGTTCAAACTTGGTCGTACATAACCTTTCGTTAAATCGGGACCGAGCACCTATAGGTGTTTGTTCAAACTTGGTTGAACATAACCTTTCGTTAAATTGCGGCCAAGGGCCGGTAGGTGTTTTTTCGAGCTTGGTCAAACATAACCTTTCGTTAAATCACGGCAGAGGGTCAGTAGGTATTTGTTCGAGCTTGGTCAAACATAACCTTTAATTAAAGAAGTTTCGATAAATGTGAGTTTCTATTACTTTGACGTTGTTGCTCTGATTATATAATTGGAGAAAGTTACAAATTTTGGGCTTTGGCTGGCGTTCCAATCCAATCCCGGTATATCTAGTCCGTTATTGTTCGACTTGGATAATCTTGAAGAGTTGGGAAATGAAATAGAAATCAGCCTGTTCCTCGTATACTTCAACTCGAAGTGTCCCTCTCCTCGCCTCGTTAAAAACCTCTTTGAGAAAACCCTTATGGAACAAACTCAAGTGAGGGAAAAAAGAGTACGACTTGGGGGAAGTTCTCATTTTTTTTAGAAGTTGAAGTACTTGAGGTGGCTGATACTCCAATTGCTTGGTAACTGTTCCATTTTCTCTAGTTGGAATGAACCCTTGTTTGCTTTGTCTATAATTTTGTAGGGGCCATTTCAGTTGGTTCCCAATTTGCCTTTTTGTGTATCTCTGCTTGCTTGGATTTTGGCTTTGAGTACGTAGTCCCCGACTCTAAGCGGTCGGACCTTTGCCTTTTCATTGTAGTAACGTTCTGCCTGCTGTTTTTAGGCGACCATCCTTATGTATGCCATATCTATTCATTTCGATGATCTCATCGAGCTCTTTCCTTCTACTCTCGTCATTGATGGTGCCGCTTTCATAGGAGTACCTTAAGATGGGCTCTCCAACCTCGGCTAGTATAACTGCTTCTAGTCCGTAGACCAGGGAATAAGGCATCTCTCATGTTCTCATCTTCGGGGGTTTTCTATGCGCCCATAATACTTTTGGGAGTATTTACAGTCATAGTCCCTGGGCCCCTTCAAGTTTCATTGTCATGATGTTTAATATGGACTTATTGGAGGATTACGCCTTTCTTGTTGCCCGTTGGGTGATAAGAGTTGAAAGTATCCTCTTAATGTGCCATTTCTCGAAGAGTTCGGTGGTTTTCTTTCTCGTGAACTGGGGCCCGTTGTCGCAGCTTATCTCCTTAGAGAGTACTTCTTGTTCGTGCACTTGGGAGAACGCTCATGTTTCCACCCATTTAGAGAGATAGTCAGTTAGAACTAAAAGAAATCGTTTATTACCTTGTCCTAGCTGTAGGGCACCCACGATGTCCATTCCCCACTCGATAAACTCCATGGAGAGGTGACCGAATGAAGGTGTTCGCCCGCTTGGTGGATTATTGTGGCATATTTTTGACATTGTTCGCATTTTTCACAAATTTTGAGGCATCTTTTTTCAAGGTGGGCTAGTAGTACCCTGCCCGTATGAGGCACCTAATGAGTGCTCGACCTCTAGAATGAGCGTCGTAGTGGCCTTCATGGACTTATTCGAGAACGCGCTGGGTTTGGTTTGGACTCAAGCACTTCGCCATATGGCCACCATATGTTCTCTTGTCGTTTAGAGGGTATCGTCCTGCAAGTAGGCAATAATACAATTGCCCCAGTCCCAAGTTAACCTTACAAATATTACCTCGATTTGGTCTAGTAACGAGTTGAGAAGATGGACTACACTTTTATCTCAAGTTGTGATGTTTTTGGTGGTTGCGACCAATTTGGCGAGGCCGTCTTTTTCGATATTCTGGGCTCGCGGGATCTGGTCGAGCTGGCCTTCGTCGAAATTGGGCAGTAATTTATAGATCTCGGCTTGATATTTTTTCAACCTTTGTTATTTGATTTGGAAAGTCCCTGTAACTTGGTTGACTATGAGTTGAGAATCACAACAACGTTTAAACCGCTTTTCCCCATATTTGAGTACTAGTCTCAACCCTATAATTACCGCGTCATACTTGGCCTCATTGTTAGTCATATCAAGGCATCTTATGGACTTGGAAATTAATTTGCCTTAGGGACCTCGAGTACGAGTCCTAGTCCAGATCCGGAAGCATTGGATGCGCCGTCGGTGTATAGGACCCATAGGTCTTGTGTTTGAAGAGAAGTTTGAGTGACATCTTTCTCGGCCCCAGGCATTACTTTTGCACTGATGCCCGTTGCGAAGTCGGCGAGCACTTGCGATTTTATTATTGTTCGAGGCTGATATTTGATGTCATGCTCACTTAGCTCGATGGCCCATTTAGCCAGCCTCCCGGATATCTCAGGTTTATGTAAAATGTTTCTTAAAGGAAAAATGGTAATTATAGAGATAGAGTGATACTGGAAATAAGGTCTAAGCTTTCGTGAAGCTACGACCAGTGCCAGGGCCAGTTTCTCAAGGTGTAGGTACCTCGTCTCGGTATCAACAAGTATTTTACTAGTGTAATAGATAGGAGATTCCGTACCTTTATTTTCTCGAACCAGGACCCCACTTACTGCTACTTCGGAGACGACGAGGTAGACAAGGAGGTGTTCCCCGGGTTCAAGCATCGAGAGTAGAGGCAATGATGGATGATACACCTTTAGTTCTTGCAGATCTCATACGCAATCGGCTGTCCACTGGAGGCCGTTATCCATTTTGAGTACGACGAAAAATCTATGACATCTATCGGGCGACCACAAAATAAATCTCGATAGGGTGACGATTCAATCAGTCAATATTTGAACCTGCTTCTTAGTAGTCAGTTGTTCAGGCATCCCATCGATAGTCTTGATTTGATCTGGGCTGACTTCAATCCCTCGTTGTGACACCAAGAAACCCAAAATATTTTCAAGGCTACGCCAAATGCGCATTTCGCTGGGTTTAGTTTCATCCTGTACCGTCTTAGTATGTCGAAAGATTTCTTCAAGTGGTCGATGTTATATTCTTCCTTACGGATTTGACAAGCATGTCATTGATATATACCTCCATGGTCTTTCCGAGTTGGTCTTTGAACGTTCTTGTGACCAATATTTGATAGGTGGCCCCTGCGTTTTTTAACCCAAACGACATGACCCTATAACAACATGTTCATCGGTGGGTGAATAACGTGGTGTTTTCTTGGTCTTCTTCCTCCATGAGTATCTGGTTATAACTCGAGTATGCATCCAGGAAACTTAGATGTTCGTGCCCCGCCGTTGCGTCAATGTGTTGGTTGATATGTGGCAATGAGAATGAATCTTTCGGGCATGCTTTGTTTCGGTCTATGAAATCTACACACAACCTCCATTTCCCGTTTTTCTTTTTGACCATTACCACGTTGTCTATTCATTTGGGGTACTTCGACTCCCTAATGGAGATGTTTTTTAATAGTTTTTATACCTCCTCGTGAATGGAATCATTGATGGTGGAGTTGAATTTTTGTCGGACCTACCTCACAAGGGGATTGAATGGGTGGACATTCAATTTTTGTGTGGCGATCTCCTTGGGGATGCCCGGCATATCTCCATGGCTGAAAGCAAACAAATCTGCATTATTCATTAAGATACCTAGTTCTCAGAGTTTGCAGCCGATGTAGGCCTTTTTGCTGGGGTCGTTGAGATCTAATTGAACGGGGTCGAGGTCCTCTGTAGTTGAGTCCGCGGCTTCGACCATTTCGGGTTCCGAACCCAACTTTGTTGATTCTTATGCTTCTTTTTTGTTATCTTTATTTTGTTGAGTTGTGGTGCTATCCATGGTGATATGGTAGCACTCTTGGGACGTGCGTTGTTCCCCTAATATGCTGAATATTCCCCAAGGTATTGGGAACTTGATTACTTGGTATAAAATGGAGGGGACGACTCTCATAGGATGTATCTATGGTCGTCCTATAATGGCGTTGTATGTGCTGGCCTGGTCCATGATATGGAACGTTGTCTCTAGAGTTATGCCACCGGCAAGGACGAGAGTGTAATTTCTCCCGATAATCGTTCAGCTGCATTGTTAAAACTGGTTAATGTGATGCAGCATGGCACTATCTTGTCCTCGAGTCTCATCTGGGCGAGGAATCGGGAATGGATAATGCACACTCCACTCCTATCGTCTACCACGATACATTTAACATCAGTATCTAAAATTTGTAAAGTAATTATAGAGCATCATTGTGAGGGAAAGTCAAACCATCGACATCTGACTCGTCGAAGATGATACTTTCTTCGAGTCCACCATACCATTCGTGGATGATCGGTCTTTTGAGCTTGTGAGTGGCAGTGAACTTGACGCCGTTGATGGAGGTGTTGTCGCTTCCATAAATAATCATATATGTGGTGCGAGATGGTGAGGGCAGTTTAGGCGGGCCTTGTTTTTCTCGACCTTTGGCGAAGTGCTCATTCCCTTGTCTCTCAACAGCTATTTGAGGTGCCCTTGTTGCAACATGTTCACTACCTCTTGCCTTAAAGCGATGCAATCTTCTATTTATGTTCGCCTTCCTGGTGGAACTCGCAGAAGACGTCGAATTTCCTGGTACTCAGATCGGACCTCATCTTTGGAGGCCACTTCACCTTGGTTCCGAGTTTCTCCAAGCGTAGACTATTGCAGTAGGCGAAACACAAAAGTTGCGAGCAGATAACATGAGGGCATATCTATCTCGTTCCTGTGAGTCCCCGTCCTCGGCCTAGATGGGCCATCATCATATCAGAAGGAAGGAGAGGCGGGGGCCTGACGTAAGGCTGATGTCGTTTTCTATTTGGGCGTGAGACTGGGTGATCCCTCCTCAAGTTATCTCTTCGTTCTTTCCCCAGGCTTAGTTTGTACCGAGATGAGAAGTCAAGGTTGTCCGTTGAGGTCGTCATTATCTGCTCAGACTTTGGCACAATAGGCATTATGGATTTCGTCCCAAGTAGTTGGAGGGTACTTCATCAACCGGCTCAACAGCTTTCTGGTTACTCTTGAACCCTCTCTACTCAACCCGTTCTGAAAGGCTGCGACTGTCAACCCTTCTGATACATTTCGTCAAGTCATCCTCAGCCTGTTGAATTGGGAGAGGAAGTCCCCTAGTCCCTCTCCTAGGGATTTCTTGATGGCGAAGATGTCGTTTACTTGTTCGGATTTCTTGTCCCCAGCATGCGCTGTCATGAACTTATCGACCATTTCTTCAAAAATTTATATGAAGCGGGTTGGTAGCTGCGAATACTATGTTAATGCCCCTCGAGTGAGGGTTTCACCAAATTTCTTCAGCAAAATGGATGACACATGTTCGTTGGTGAGGTCGTTGCCCTTCACAGTGGTGACTTAATGAGTCACGTGATCCTCATAGTCGGTTGTCCCGTCGTATATCATGATATATGGTGGCATTTTGAAGGTCTTTAGTATGGCATGTGGGGCCACTTCCTCGCCATACAGCTGCTCTACGAACCTGTCGGCTCCCTTTCGGTAGTAGCTTAGGGGCGCCTGGTATCTTGTCCACTCATTCTTGGTGTTCTTTATTTGGTCTCTGAGCATTTTGTTCTCATTCTCCATTTCTTCCACTCTGCAAAACAGTGGCAAGGACACCGTCACCTGCACTATCAGTAACATTGTGAGTTATACCTGCGTTGGAGGGTCTGATTGTTCGCCTTGTTCATCTCCTCACTGTACCGTTCGGGCTCTTGTGGTTTCTATAGTCATGCATGGAGCTTGTTTGTTGAGCACGCTTACTAAGGTATCGGTCAACCATGCTTCGAAGAGCTTTTCCATGGCACGTGGCGTCCCTTCTCCTGTGGACGTGGAATCCCTTTTTCCATTTGGTTTCATTGTGCTGCAATGAGGGGGAGGCGACCACTCACACCTGGGGGAGGCAGTAGGTGTCACATCATCGCCTAGTGTTTCATAGCTCTCGTTGATAGCGTTAATGAGGTTACTGGGGACGTTACCTGTTGCCCTTGTTCCGTTTCCTCGGTTTCCTGCCATGGAAATTTCTATACGAGAAGAAAGGAGAAAAGATTTGTGGCTCGTTAGGTTAGAAAATCACGTAGGTTGTAGATCTAATGAAAACTAAAAGATTAGCTAAGAAAATCCCCACATATGGCGCCAAACTGTTTGACTCGAGATTTAGTCTTAGGTTTAAACAATTGTATATCTAGTAAAATAGAGTTAATCTTAGCCAATATGAATATCTAAAAGATGTGTTAACCAATTTAGTGTGGTAAGATAATACATGTATGATCTGGGTAGCAATAAATGATGATAACACTGTAATATTCAATGATCCAAAAATGAAAGAGATAGTATTTAATAGTAATAAATAGCAACGAATGACATTTAAGTAAATAAAAGAATGCGAGTCACCCGGAAAGGGTGAGATTCTTTAGTATTCTTTCTTACATGATGAATGATTGATGAACGTTTGAATATTTGGGTTCTCCTTGGATTGTGGGAGAAAAGTTAGACAAGAATCTCAAGAAAAAGGTATATGTTGTAGGTATATAATAAAGCAAGAATCTCAGTGAATGTTCTCTCACAAATGAGTATTTCATATCCCTTATAACTATGTCTGTTTCTATTTATAAGGGAACATGTGCAAAAAAAAATCTAATAGTACAGATTCAAAGAATATCCACTGGAATATTCCCTTTAGAGTCTTATCGTAAAAGTAGCCGTTATTACTCTATTTAAAATGAATGCTCGTCCTCGACCTTAATTTATGTTGACTCCTCGACCCCGTCCTTCATCTCTTGTGAGAGTACTTCGACTCTGAACGTGCCCTTTTGTCGAAGTCATTCTGTGACACGTGACAACCCTTGAGGGTTCTCGTTGATATGGTCTAAACTTAAACTAAGATAATTTTTAGCCCATACAAACTCAATACTAAAAGCTGCCTCATAAGGAATTCACAAGACCATATTAGGAAACAACAACACAGTCCTTCCACCAACGTGAAATATTCTAACAGTTTCATTATCTTTTTTTTTTTCTTCTTCAAAGTTTTCTCAAATTAACGTTGGACGGCCAACTCTTAAGTAGTGAGTAATAGAATACTAACGCAGTAATTTGTCTCAAGTATTGTCCTCATAGTACTATGCATGTTAGTGTTAGTACAAGTTTAATGCAGTATTAACAATCTGCAGATCTTATCTGGAGGCACTGAAAATGGAATCTGAAAGTTTTAGACAGTAAGGCATCAATTGCAACCAGCTGCCCTAACTGTTTTTCGTTACTATTGCAGGGTCTAAATGAAAACCAAGCAGTACGCATCTGACACGAAAGTACTATGTATTGATTAATGTATATGCACATCTCGGAATTTTAATATTATATGGAATTTAATCTAACGATAGAAGACATATATTGAGTGCTTTTGGACTTTTGGTTGCTCCTCTTTTTGTTTTTGGGGATCAGATCGCATCCCTATGTAACATAGTTTGGCCCAAGAAGCTGGAATGCCTCTATTGAGGCTCAAGCCATGTTACTGTTACTCTGTGCCAAAATTCGTAAAATATTTAATTAAATAGTAACCTATGTACATATTGCTATAGAAATGGCCAAAACTAAGAAAGCTAATTCATCCTTAACATTGGAACTTTCCCTCGGTCCCTTTGTATAAATATAAGGGCCTTTTTATGGTCGGTGAATCATATGCTAATGTTGAGAGAAGACAACAAAATTAATAGAAAAATAAAAGTAGCAAACCAAGGCGGAGGCGTGTTTAAGCAAGGAGGTCTATGGTTTGGATGAGGTAATTAAAGCCAAAGCATACGTTGCCGAATCGTTAATTGATAGAGAAACTATTGAATTTGCCTAACTGGTTCTTTAATTTCTTTCAAAAGTCTCTCTCTCCTACAATGCAAGTAACTGAAGAAATCCTCTAACTAAAGCAAAAAATACGATATCTTCTAAGAAAATATAAAATTTGATAAATAAGATAGTGTATAAATCAATTTGTATTAGTCAAACTTCGAATTAGTATAAGGAGAGTGCTAGGTAAGCGTGAGTTAACGTTTGACCAGTCCAATTACTGGGGTTCGTGCATGACGTTTCCCCTACGCCATTGAACCTGAATACCACAATAAATTACTCCTATTATATTAGTAATAGTAGCAGTTTAGCTATTAAAAAAAAATGCAAAAACAGGTTATGTTGTGCAGTTGTGCTTGCCGCGGTGTTTGTTTCTATAATCAAGAAATTCCTGCGCTTTTGACGTAGAATTCAGTTCTCTTCGTTTTGTGTATCTCCAATAGATGCTACGTAGTGTTTATACATCGCGGGGTCGAACCTTTAATTTTAGAAATATAATATATTTAATATTAAAAATATTAAAATTTAAATTCAAATTCTACCTCTACGTCAATTTCAGTTCTTATAACTGCATTGAGTATTAAGCATTATTTTGTTTTAATCACCTACAAGTCTTGCGAGAATTGTTGAAAATGGAAGCTGATATTGAATATTCTATCCATTACCCCAAGCCAGCCTGGAAGAGGGTTAAGAAAGGGCAAGACGATGTAGCATATTGTGATATAATTTACAAAGGTTCTTGGAACTTATTATACTTGGCTCACTAAAACTCATTCGACTTTCCAACTCTAATCTACTCATTACTCAATTATCTATTAATTTGAGTCAAAACGAACTACACAACTCGACCAAAACTCGCTTGAGTTTTCGAACAATCTCAACTCAACTACAGTTGGAGTCAATTCCAACTTTCCGGTTTTATACTATAATTGATCTTCTCGTGCATGTTATATTTGTTGAGTCAGGCCAGCTGAGTGGGGACAAAAGGCTAGCAATCTCATCGTTTTCGGACCAACGGCTTCTATTTCTTTTTAGGGAAAAGACATAAATATACAAGTCGCGGGATGTATACCAATGCCTAACAAAATATTGGTTGTCCAGTTTTATGATGATATTTATTATGTACCAACAAAGTACAACAATAGAAATTCCTTAAAGATAAAGTGTGTAACTGAAAATCCGTATTGTTCAATGGGATACATATTTCTTTTTTTTTCTTTTTTTCTTTTTTTAAAATTTAACACCCAATCATAATCAAATCGTAAAGAATTAAACAAAATGAAAATTTAAGATTTCCACGGCCCAAACAAAAGACAGCCCAATGAGTAACTTAACATTTGTTGGGTTGGTGGGCACGAGAGTTTGGTACGTAAGAGTTTACAAAGTTGTAAGAGTACCCATTGGGCTCACCATTAACTTGTAACCAATTGTGAACATGCTTTATATTTAGGGAAAACTATATTAAATGGCCACACAACCAAAAATAATTACCCGTAATTACCCATATGAAAGTTTGTTACGAAAACTACCTATTCGGCCGAAATATTTTATTCAACCTACCTATTCTCTTTTGCCTTTTGTTTTGTTTTCTCAGCGCTAGCTTAATCTAGTGGAAAACATTCCCTTTCCTCTTTGAAGTACAAAATCCCAGAGCTTTCCCTTTTAATAGACTATGAATTTCAATTCACCCCGTTATTTTTCATGTAATCTCATCACTTTTCTGTCAAAATCTCATGCTTGCTCGTATTTTGCACTTCATGTTTTTTGTTGGAATTAAATTCTTACAAAATTTTTATATCTTTTTCCAAAATTCCAAATCTATGATTCTTCAACTTGAAGATTTTAATATTAGATTTTAAGTGGGCGTATATTGCTTATAGTACCTTCGATTAAGCTTTCCAGTTCTAAATTTTTATCGGCATTTGAAAATTCACCATTGTTGGGCTTGAAGCTCTTGAATTTAAAATTTTTATTTTGAAGATTTCTTGTTTGATACAAAGTGGATGTTATTAAATATTGTTTATAATACTTTCTGGGAGTTCATAATGAAATTTGATCGCATTTGGAGTTGATTTTAGGTGATTGAGATTGAATTTTTTAGCTGAAAATCGAAGAACACGGTTACCTAGCAATATACCGCTACAATATACAATATGTTGGAGGAGTATATAGTGATATACTGAAATAGTATATTGTTATTGTATACAATATACTGCAACAATATACTATAATAATCGAAGAAGAATACTGTTACCTAACAGTATATCTCTACGGTATACAATATATTGTAGGAGTATAGCGCTATACTGCCACAATATATTGTTATAATATATAATAATGTAACGGTATATTGTAGTAATAGTATACAATGTACCATAATAGTTTACTCTGACTGTTATTTTGTTGAATCATCTAGGTGCTATTGTGCAACTCTAAAGTCATAATTATAGTAACATCATACTGTTATAGTATACAATATAATATGAAAATATACACCAATAAATTAGTTATTTTTAAAAATTTTCCAATAGGTCCTTGCAAATGTTTTCTTAAATGAATTTTTTGATGGAGTTCCATCAAAATAATAGGAAAAATATCACTTTATAGTTGATTGGATTCGATTTTTACTGAGTAGTATTCGAAATGTTGATTGAAGGCTATGGCTAAATTTTGAGTAAATTTGGTGGAGATTTTTGGAGTAGATTTTTCAAATTTAGGCCAAAATTAAGTAGAACTAACAAAGAAAACAAATTTGTATCGTATACCAAAATGTTATACTAAATGTTGTATTGGAGTATAATAATTAATTCAAAAGTATATAATTAATTATAACAATATACTGTCACACCACCTTTTTCCCGAGGGGGATAGGGAGTTTTGCCGATTGAGGTGACATTGTCGAAATTAGATTATTATTTTAATCAGATTCAACACCTGGGATAATTTATGGTGTCCTAAGTCACCGGTTTATTTTTTAGAACCCCAAATCGAGGAAAAAATAACTCCGTTTAAAGTCAGCAAAAACCAGGAGACCGTGTAAGGAATTTTGTTAACCCGGGAGAAGGTGTTAGACATTCCTGGGTTCCGTGATTTTAGCAGTATCACTCAAATATTATTGATTGACCTAATTATCTTATTAGTTACATATTTAGAACCTATTTTGCATTTTTTGACTTTTAAAATCGATTCTAGTATTTATGGAATTATTTTTGGAACAAGTCACGATACTTGTCGTTTTGGTACATGTTGCGAACCGTGCTACAATAAATGCACCCACGATTTACGACATGTTTATTTTATTATTATTAGAATGTTATGGTCGGGTCACATGAAATGCACACCCGAATAAAATTTACGTATCGTGACCATGCCACGGGAACTGTATCCATGGCCATGATGATTTATTAATCGCGCCTAAAGAAAGCTATGAAGTTTATTTTTAAATCGTAGTCGTGTCACGCGAATATGTACACAATTAATAATGCTTTGATAATTGTTAAGATTGTTTGGTCGAAATTGCGCGAACGCATACCTCGGTTTATTTTTGGTATCGTAACTATGTCACACGTATGTGTACATAATCGCGATAATTTAAAACGCGTGTAAAATACTCTACCGGTGTTCATTACTCTGCTAACATTGCCACACTTCCTTAAAATTTCAAACATGCTCAAGCCAAATTCAATCATTCTAGCTCAGTTAAAACCAACAGAAACTTAAAAAGAAACAATGTCTTGCTTGGGTGAAAACAACAAGGAATCAAGGTTAACCGTGACATATCTCAGAACAATACTATGGCAAGTGTCGATTAACTTTACACTTGCTATACTACTTTTATCAATAATTAGTTACACATATGTGGATTTAGAGCATAATGAATCATTAAGAAATGATATCGAATCGAAGAATAACAGTCATAACTATAGGATGTTATAATTGAGAAAATTCTTGTCCTCAACTCTTATACTACTAGAAGAACTAACCCCAACTCTTATACAACCAAAAGAACTAAAAATAACCAAACAACAATCTTTTCGCAACTGGCATTTAAGTTGCATAAATAACTAGAATCTGATAATCTACAATTAAAATATCTTAACTACCAACTTCAATGAATGTACAGGGAATAAGTAGTTTCTGATATAAGTAAAATTTATTTTAAACAGTATGCAATTCTAGAAAAAGATGCTTCTCTGAAACCAGGCCTGCCTACCACCAGGGATTTCAACTCCATTTACCACATCACTGATCTGCTTGATTTTAAAGTCAATCTTGCAACTCATAGCCATATGCTCATAACCAACACACAAACTATAAAACAAACATAAATATCATTATAGTGCCAGAATCCATTTCATGTTTTGAGGAACATAAGGGTGCAGATTGATGGGAATGATCACAAATTCGGCATGAAAGGTCACGTGGTTTTACAATCAATTTATAGCCATACAAATTGAAACCAAGAAAAGAACAGTCTTCAAATACATAAGAATAAGCAAATTTTCAAACTCAATAAAATCTATTCAACATGTTTTGACATAAATAAGTAAATCAATCTTCATGGATCAATGGAATTGCAAGCTTTTATGTGTACCTTAAAGCAGCATGGATAATTAAAAGAGAAAATAAATCTATGAAATCTGGAAGAAGCAGCAGCAGAAAACCAATAACACAACAGCTTCAAACTCAAATTAAAAGTCCCAGCAGCCTGGAGTAAAACTAGTGGAAAATGGGAAGGAAAAGCAGCCTGGAAACCCTTTTTTTTTGTTTTTTGTTTTCTAGCTTTAAACTTAAAGAGAAGGAAATCAAAATGAAAATGAGGAAAATCAGTCTCTGAACTTTTGATGGTTTATTCGTGTTAAAATCTATGTGTGTGTCTGTGAAGGGAGTCCCTTTTTATAGGGAAAACATCTCAGCTCCCCTCCCATGTGTTCTCCCTAAAATTAAGGAGAAAAAAAATCTTTTTCTAACTAATTCTCTACAACTATCCTTTTCTATCCAATTTCAGCATGTTTTAAAACTGAAAATGGACAGCTGCCCATTTTCTAGAAGCTTCTTATATGCTTATCTGAAATTCCCCATTTCTATACTTTCCTATTGACCCTCTTAAGTTCTGCTTATTACAAATTCAACCCCTAATTTCTAATTGATATCAATTAAGGCCTTTACTCTAACCTACTGAATTTCAGATTAAAAAAAAGAACAATTATAAACATAAACATCAAATTAAGCAAAGCAATCAATGATGCATAACACAATGTCTAATTAATCTTAGAGTTGATTAACTAACAATTTACAATTAGACTAGTTAATATGCATTTAAGAAATCCAAACACCAAAACTAATCTAATTAAACTGATTTTATTATTCAAACAAACTAATCTAGGGTGACTGTTTTTTTTTCTTTCTTTTTTTAATTATTATTTATTAAACAAAAGAAAAAAGTGTCAAACCGAAAATGAGGTGAAACAAAAGTGAGAAAATACCTAGTAAAATGAGATCAACAGGATTGGTCGGTGGGTCAGTCAGATTCTGATAGGCTTCGAAATGGCCCAAAATCAACATTAACCAATTGTTCTTTGTTAAGAACAATTTATCAATGTAAGTCTTTAGTCAAAACGAGTGCATTTGCTCACAAAAAAAAAGAAAAAAAATTGGGTTTTAGGGTTTTCGGATCTGGAATTCAGGGAATTTGGTGTGGTTTTGGGGAAAATTGATGGTAGATTAAGGTTTAGGAGGGTGCGGGGAGTGTAGGGTGTGAATTTGGCTGGGATTGAAGGTCTTTTGGTGGTGCTAGTGTGGCGGCTGCCGGTGGGGGTGTGTGGGAATTTGGGGCGGCTAGGGTTTGAGATTTGAGAGAGATGAGGAAATGGGGGAGGGGGAGGGGGGGACATTTAAAAGAGGGAAATGTGAAGTTCTAGCCATTAGATCTAAGGGGATCAAGGGTGGGGATTAACACAAGACAAACGACGTTGTTTGGCTTGGGGGCTGGACGGATTTTGGTACTAGATTTGTTAAGTTTTGGGCCAATTTAAACTTTTTGGCCCTAGAGAACAAGACCAAACAAAGCCTCTTTTCTTTCATTTTAAAATAAAAATTCTAATTAGATTCTAACTTAATTCTAATTTGCAAAATTAACCTACTCATTATTTCTAATATTTAGATAATTAATTAAACTAAAACTAATGAAAAAAAATTAATAATTCGAAACTAAAAGCTAAAAATATAAGGACCTATGGTATTTTTTGTGATTTTTTTAACAAAGCTATTAATTAACAACTTAACCTTAAAAATGCAAATAACTAGCCTAAAATGGGGCCAATTTAAACTTTTTGGCCATAGAGAACAAGACCAAACAAAGCCTCTTTTCTTTCATTTTAAAATAAAAATTCTAATTAGATTCTAACTTAATTCTAATTTGCAAAATTAACCTAGTCATTATTTCTAATATTTAGATAATTAATTAAACTAAAACTAATGAAAGAAAAATTAATAATTCGAAACTAAAAGCTAAAAATATAAGGACCTATCGTATTTTTTGTGATTTTTTTAATAAGGCTATTAATTAACAACTTAACCTTTAAAATGCAAATAACTAGCCTAAAATGCAATGCATGAAATTTTGAACATTCTTATGGTATTTTTTTTATGATTTCAAAATATTAAATATGCAATTAAATGCAAACAATTAATAAAAAATTTCTACAAATTCTAATAAAAATTAAAAAAACAATTTTTTTTTAAAAATTCTAATTTTAAATTTTTGTAGGAGTATTTTAATCGAGCAAAAATCACGTGCTCACAACTGCCCCTCTTTGCTCGAAAACACCAAAGATAAAGTGAGCGAATACGAGCGATTTTTGCCCGTTTGGATATTCCATGGGAAACGTTTTGAAAAAGTTTGACCGAACCTTGCCTCCAAGGTTGCCTATATATCCTCGGCTATAAAGGAATCATGTCAGTAGTTCTGAAAATTTTGGTAGATGGGCCTACCGAGAAGCTGTGATTTCACTGTTGTTGCTGTTGCTACTGCTTGATGAACTCCTTATAACACCAAAATAAAAATGAAAAGAAAATTAAGTAAGTCTTTCAGCTATGAATTACAAGATTCCTATCTATAGGTCTTCAAAACTTGATATTGGATCTTCTACAGTTCTATTGTGCATCTCTAATTGTCGACTTGCATCCTTGGGCGAGCTTCTGCTACCTCTAACTTGAACTTGAAATAAATTCCCCCGTTCTTCAGGTGGGCGCCTGATGCTGACTTAAAACTTGAAATAAATTCCTTCGTTCTATAGGTGGGCGCCTGATATTGGCTTTAAAACTTGAAATAAATTCCCTCATTTTCTAGGTGGATTCCTGATGTTGACTTAAAACTTGAAATAAATTCCTTCGTTTTCCAGGTGGGTGCCTGATGACTTAAAACTTGAAAAGAATTCCCTCATTCTGCAGGTGAGCCCCTGCTGACTTAAAACTTGAAACAAATTCCCTCATTCTCCAGGTGGGCGTCTGATGCTGCCTTAAAACTTGAAATAAATTCCCCCATTTTCCAGGTAGGTGCCCGATGCTGACTTAAGACTTGAAATAAATTCCCTCATTTTCTAAGTGGGTGCCTGATGACTAAAAACTTGAAAAGAATTCCCTCACTCTCCAGCCGGGGCGCGTGCTGACTTAAAAATTGAAACAAATTCCCTCATTCTCCAGGAAGGCGCTTGATGTTGCCTTAAAACTTGAAATAAATTCCATCATTTTTCAGGTAGGTGCCTGATGCTGACTTAAAACTTGAGATAAATTCCCTCGTTCTCCAGGTGGGCGCCTGATGCTGACTTAAAACTTGAAATAAATCCCCTCGTTTTCCAGGTGGGCACCTGATGCTGCCTTAAACTTGAAATAAATTCCCCCGTTTTCCAAGTGGGTGCCTGATGCTAACTTAAAACTTGAAATAAATTCCCTCGTTTTCCAGGTGGGTTCCTAGTGCCTTAAAACTTGAAAAGAATTCCTTCATTCTCTAGTTGGGCGCCTGCTGACTTAAAACTTGAAACAAATTCCCTCATTCTCCTGGTGGGCGCCTGATGCTGCCTTAAAACTTGAAATAAATTCCCTCATTTTCCAGGTGGGTGCCTGATACTGACTTAAAACTTGAAATAAATTCTCTCGTTTTCCAGGTGGATGCCTGATGCTGACTTAAAACTTGAGATAAATTCCCTCATTCTCCAGGTGGCCGCCTGATGCTGACTTAAAACTTGAAATAAATCCCCTCGTTTTCCAAGTGGCCGCCTGATGCTGCCTTAAAACTTGAAGTACATTCCCTCGTTTTCCAGGTGGGTGCCTGATGCTGCCTTAAAACCTGAAATAAATTCCCTCTTTCTCCAGGTGGGCGCCTGCAACTGACTTAAAACTTGAAATAAATTCCCTCATTCTCCAGGTGGGCTCCTGATGAGTTAAAACTTGAAACGAATTCCCTCGTTCTCCAGGTGGGGTCCTGATGCTGACTTAAAATTTGAAATATATTCCATCGTTTTCCAGGTGGGCTCTTGATGTTGACTTAAAGCTTGAAATGAATTCCCTCGTTCTCCAGGTGGGCGTCATATGACTTAAAACTTGAAATGAATTCCCTCATTCTCCAGGTGGCCGCCTGCAATCACAACAACACAGACAAAACGGAGAAAATTTTTCTGCCCCAGTTTGTACCAGGAACATTCATGACTGTTAGTTGAATCCCATTATCCAGGAGGGTCCTGATAATTTAAAACTAGATGCCATTATCCAGGAGGGTCCTGATAATTTAAAACTAGATGCCATTATCCAGGAGGGTCCTGAAAACTTGAAATTAAATCCAGTTATCCAGGAGGGTCCTGAAAACTTAAAACTGAACTTATCTGGAACATGCTTTCCTCATGGCGTATTCCTACAGAGCAAACAAAATTTCTTGCCCCTGTTTCAATCAAAGAAAATCTCGTTAGTTTGAAAATGTGGTGGTTAGTTTGTGGCATCCTTGCTGAAGGTGTCTGCTTTTGCCGCTAGCATGCTTCATTCTGATTAAGTGCTTCGGGCTAACAAAGAATTGTTTGACATTTTGATCAAACCTCGACCGCAAAAACCCTCTGAATTCGAATCCCTTACACTCAACTTTTTATATGGCCTCTTTATTCAGTCAATTTTTGAACCTCTGCATTTCCTTGAATTTCACGAATCACCTTATCACCTGAACTTCAGTTATCACCTTATTGCTCATTAGGAATCATGTTACTTGTGATGTGCTTTGGCCGAACTTTGCCTTGTGCAATTAAAAGCTGGTAATAGGATTTAAAGTCCTTTCTTTTTTATTTAATAAAGACTAACTTGACAGAGACTTAGAAAAATAGGCCCCAAAAAAATGAAGCGAAGTGACTTCGTGAATTGGGAATAAAGAGGAAAATTTTGAACAAAGATGACTATTGGAGAAGAGTGTAGAAGCGACTTATCTTAGTGAAGCAGCTGGCTCCAATGATCATGACATGTATTTCGAATTGATCAGCCTAATCCATCCAACCAATCATATTTCAGCTCATGCCACGTCTCCATACCTCAAATTGGGATTTCCATGATCCAACTCCTCTATAAAGTCACGAACCTCATTCAGCTCGTAGTGCCCCGAAGGGTTTTCACCAGAAAACCTCTCTCATTTGTTTATTTCTCAGCTCACCATCACCTTACGGTGCCCATGAGGGTTTTCACCAATAAGACTCTCTCATTTTGAATTTTTCTCAACTCACCATCGCCTTATGGTGCCCGTGAGGGTTTTCACCGATAAGACTCTCTCATTTGATACATTTTCCTCGTGTCCATGACCAAAATGTTTCCCATGATACCTCCATCTTACTTGACTTGACATTCTCGAAGATTGATCGGAAGGTCTTTCTTCGAGCTGTAATGTAGGCTTTTGGACAGGGTTAGAAAGAAAGGTGGCATGAAGGCTCAAAATAATTTAAGAATGAAAAGGGTTCAAAATTACAACTTTTGGAATTAGATCCTTTGCACAACTAAAAAATTCTGCCCCAGTTCTTTGAATCTGGGGAAATTTTCGATTCTTATTTTGATGGGACCGAACCTCAGAGTAAGGCTGCCTACGTATCCTTAAAAGGAATCAGGTCGAACGTAGATTAAAATAAACGTTGTTTTGTTTTAGTTACTTTTTTTTCTTTTCTTTTTATTCTCTCTTTTCGTTTCTTTTTTCTTTTCTTTTTTTCCTTTTTCTTCTCTTTTTATTTTTTTATTTTATTTATTCTAATTCTATCTCTGATTCCAAAATATGGGTATGAAAGAAAGTAAATAAGGCTAAAAAAGGGTAACAAAGGATAAAAGTGTTTGGATAGCACAACAAAATGCCTTCGTCATTCCAATCTTTGAAACATGCCAAATACAAATAACACAATTGTAGCCAAACAAAGAAATCATACATTGTATCTCTTGACTGCATCAGAATTGATAGCCATATCTATACATTTGCCTTTTATATCTATTAAATACAAAGCCCTATCGGACAACACTTTTGTCACAATAAACCACCCCTGCCAGTTTGGGGCGAACTTGCCTTTAGCTTCAGCCTGATGTGGAAAGATGCGTTTCAATAATAGCTAGACCGCTTCAAATTTTCGGGGACACACCTTCTTGTTGTATGCTCTTGCCATTCTCTTATGATACAATTGACCATGACATACTGTTGCCAATCTTTTCTCGTCAATCAGACTCAACTGCTGCAGCCGGGTTTTAACCCACTCATCATCATCAATTTCAGCTTCTGCAACAATCCGAAGGGACGAAATCTCAACTTCCGCAGGTAACTGCCACAGTTCCATATACCAGCAAATAAGGAGTTGCACCTACTGAAGTGCGAACAGTAGTGCGATAACCCAGTAAAGCAAAAGGCAACTTTTCATGCCATTACCTAAAACCTTGCACCATCTTACGAAGTATCTTCTTTATGTTCTTGTTGGCCGCCTCAACAACTCTGTTTTCCTTGGGGCGATACGAAGTGGAGTTTCGGTGCATAATCTTGAACTGTTGGCATACCTATTTCATCAAATGACTATTGATATTAGCAGCATTTTCTGTGACGATCACCTTGGGAATTCCGAATTGGCAAATGATATTTGCATGAACAAAATCTACCATCGCCTTCTTGGTCACGGACTTGAAGTTTACAACTTCGATCCACTTGGTGAAGCAATCAATGGCCACCAGAATAATACCCATTTGATGCTGCCGGTTCAATTGGCCTAATGACGGCCATGTCCCAAGCAACAAAGGGCCAAGGTGCAGATATTTTGTGCAATTCGGAGGGCGGAGAATGAATCAAATCACCATGCACCTGGCATTGATGACACTTGCGAACAAAGTTGATGCATTCTCGTTCCATGGTGAGCCAATAATAGCCTGCTCGAAGAATCTTCTTTGCCAAAACATACCCGCTCATATGCGGCGCGCAAACTCCGGCATGTACTTCGGCCATGATAGTAAGATTGTTTAGCATCTTTGCACGTTAGTAGTCCTAGATCTGGAGTCCTCTTGTACAAGATTCCCCCGCTCAAGAAAAATCCACTAGCCAGACGTCGAATGGTTCTCTTTTGATCACCTAAGGCATGTACAGGATATACCCCGACTTAATGTATTCCTTGATATAATAGAACCAAGGTTCACCATCATTTTCCTCTTCAACCACATTACAATAAGCATGTTGATCACGAACTTGGATATACACGGGGCCGACATAAGTCTTATCCGGATGGTGTAACATTGACGCCAAAGTAGCCAAGGCGTCGACAATATCATTATGAATCCTGGGAATATGCCTGAATTCTACTGACCTAAATCGTTGACAAAGATCATGCAGACACTATCGGTGCGGTATGAGCTTCAAATTTTGGGTCTCCCATTCTCCCTGAATCTGGTGGACTATCTAATCTAAGTCTCCCAGATCCAGTATCTCTTGGACTCCTATATCTACTACTAACCTCAAACCTAGAATGCATGCATCGTACTTGACCACATTGTTGGTGCAATAAAATCGAAGTTGGACTGTTACAGGGTAGTGATGCCCTGTTTCAGAAATGAGTACAACCCCTATTCTGACACCTTTCATGTTAGCAACTCCATCAAGGAAGAGATTCCAACCTGAATTTTCCTCATGGTCAGCCTCGTCAACATACATTACTTCTTCATCAGGAAAATAAGTCTTCAGTGGCTCATACTCTTCATCCACCAGATTCTCGGGCAAGTGATCGGCCAAAGCTTGGACTTTTATCGCAGTTCGGGTCACGTAGATGATGTCAAACTCTCTGAGTAAAATCTTCCACTTTGTAGGTCTTCTTGTGGGCATAGGCTTCTGAAAGATATACTTTAGAGGATCCATGCGAGAAATGAGGTAAGTGGTGTAAGACGACAGATAATGCTTCAACTTTTATGCTACCCAAGTCAGGGCGCAACATGTCTCTTTCAAGAAGAGTATACTTAACCTCATAAGGAGTGAACTTCTTGCTGAGGTAATAAATGGCTTGCTCTTTATTGCCCGTGATATCGTGTTGACCTAGTACACAACCAAAAGAATTATCCAGGACCGTCAGATAGAGAATTAAAGGTCTCCCGGGCTCCGGCGGGACCAACACATATGGGTTTGACAAGTACCCCTTGATCTTATCAAATGCTTCTTGACATTCGTCAGTCCATTTAATCGCAACATTCTTCTTCAGCAACCTAAAAATAAGCTCACAAGTCGTCGTGAGTTGAGCAATAAACCTGCTGATGTAGTTTAACCTTCCAAGTAGGCTTATCACCTCAGTTTTATTCTTTGGTGGTGGTAATTATTGGATGACTTTGATCTTTGTTGAATCCAACTCAATACTGCGTTGACTGACTATGAATCCTAACAGCTTCCCCAACGGGACACCAAATGCACATTTTGCCGGATTGAGCTTGAGGTTGTACCTGTGGAGCCTTTGAAAAAACTTTCTCAAGTCTCCGACATGGTCGGACTGCCTTTTTGACTTTATGATCACATCATCTACATAAACCTCAATTTCTTTGTGTATCATGTCATGGAATATGGTAGTCATTGCCCTCATGTAAGTTGCCCCAGCATTCTTCAAACCAAATGGCATTACCCGGTAGCAATATGTTCCCCATGGAGTGATGAACATTGTATTTTATGCATCTTCCTCATCCATCAAGATCTAATGATATCCCGCATATCAATCCACAAAAGATCCTATATCATGCTTGGCATAATTGTTAATCAGAATGTGGATGTTCGGCAATGGAAAGTTATCCTTTGGACTTGCCTTGTTGAGATCGCAATAATCAACACATACCCTGGTCTTACCATCCTTCTTTGGTACTGTCACAACATTAGCTAACCAAGTGGGGTATCGAGTGACCCGAATGATCTTTGCATCAAGCTGCTTTGTGATTTCTTCTTTGATCTTCACACTCATGTCAGTCTTGAACTTCCTTAACTTTTTCTTGACAGGAGGGAATGCAGGATCAGTTGGCAATTTATGAACTACCAAATCAGTGCTCAAACCCGGCATGTCGTCATACGACCATGCAAAGACATCTTGATATTCAAACAATGCTTTAATTATTTCTTCCTTGATTTGTGGTTCCAGATGCACACTTATCTTGGTTTCCTGATATTATCTTGATCTCCTAAATTGATTGCTTCAGTTTCATTCAAATTAGGCTTGGGTTTTTCTTCAAAGTGATTTAGTTCTCTAATGATTTCCTCAAATGCTGCTTCTTCATCATATTCTGTTTCGTCATCACACTCTACTTCTTGGATTATTATTTCAGAATTAGTTTGGCTTTTAATACTTGACTGAAAATTCCTCATGCATGTCATGTCATTGAAACTAGCATAAAAAGAACTGTACAAAAGAAAAACAAAAATGAAACGCTATCAGGAATAATGGAAAAACTGGAAATTGTATTTCATTGATCATAAAAGGTTAGAAGGGTTTGTACATCAGAACAAGGGAAAAATAAAATTCTGGATTACAACCCTGGAATAACCCAGATAACAGAAAGGAAAACAAAGCAAACTACCAAAACTACTTTCGGGTGGGACGAGGAGTAGCTTTCCGATTGCTAAGCTTCACATTTGTCCCAACAAGCTGCACATCGACATTACTGGAACCTTCCCCAATTTCTACCATATTAACCTCATCAACTAGACTATGTAACCTCTTGATCAGCTCCTTATCAAAGTCGACCACAGGTTTTGGGACCGCTAATATTGGGCGTTTTGCGACTCCTAGCTTGACAAAAGACTCGGAGGTGTGTGGAACAGGCTTAGGAAGTGACTATGCCTTCCTTTTCAACTTTTTAGCTCTCTTCAGATCCTTCCCTATGGGCTTGAATCCCAGACCAAACGTACCGAGACTTTTACATGGACACACTGGATGCACAATACCCTGTAGAGATGAACCCAGACCTTTGCTCGATCACAAAATCATTCTTCAGCATTTTATTTGCTACCATGATGGACGCGGAGGGTAGCTTTGAACCTGGAATGCATTCTCCTTCAGGAATCTTCTCAACATACAGTGTTTCAAAAGTTTGGTAGACTCAAGGCCCGTTATCATCTTCAGCTTCAATAAATGGAAAAGTTGTGTCATTGTAAGAAGATAAGTTCTCATCACCGTGCACAACTATTTCCTGCATGTCCCATTCGAACTTTACCATTTGATGCAGAGAAGACGAGATTGCCTTAGCAGCATGTATCCAGGGCCTGCCCAACAACAGGTTGTAGGAGACAACTACATCTAGCACTTGGAACTCCATGATAAACTCAACTGGACCTATTGACAATTCGAGCCTTACATCACTCACAAAATCTTTGGTAGACTCAAGGCCCTTTATCATCTTCAGCTTCAATAAATGGAAAAGTTGTGTCATTGTAAGCAGATAAGTTCTCATCACCGTGCATAACTATTTCCTGCCTGTCCCATTCGAACTTTACCATTTGATGCAGAGAAGACGAGATTGCCTTAGTAGCATGTATCCAGGGCCTGCCCAACAACAGGTTGTAGGAGACAACTACATCTTGCACTTGGAACTCCATGATGAACTCAACTGGCCCTATTGACAATTCGAGCATTACATCACTCACAGAATCTTTCCCCCCGTCATCAAATCGTTGAACACATACACTGTTCACGTGGATCCTTTCAGTACCGATTTTCAACTTTTGCAAAGTAGACGAGGGAATATATTTGCACTAGAACCGTTATCAACCAGTACCCCCGAGACAACAGAATCCTCGCACTTCACTGTGAGATAAAGAGCTCGGTTGTGTTCTGTACCCTCCATAGGAAGTTCATCATCTGAGAAAGTGATCCTGTTTGCTTCGAAGATCTTGTTAGCAATCTTCTCCAAGTGGTTCACCGTGATCTTATCAGGAACATGGGCCTTATTTAAAATCTTCATCAGGCTTGTGCGGTGTTCATCCGAATGTATCAGCAAAGACAAAAGAGAAATCTGAGCTGGTGTATCAGCAATGGCTTGGCTTTCCTCAATTCCTCTGGGGTAAAACATCTCCCGGAACGAGTCAGTCCTCCAGTTTCATTGAATTCTTCCTCTACTTCTTTCCCTTTATATGTCACTATCACTTGCTTGTAATTCCACGGAACAACCTTGGTATCAACTACTGGCAGCTGGGTCACTAGTTTAATAACAATAGGGGCGATATGATCCCCTTCGACGCTTATGACATGCTTGCTTGGGATTCCTGGCACGACCACTTTTGGCTTTCCCATCTTACTCCAACATCTCCCTCAAACCCTTTCACGACTAATACATGCGGCTTAATATTGAGCGTGCTTAGCTTCTCTTCACCCCTTCAACTGCCAAGGGTATTGCCTTTGTAGAAGCTGGAGCTTTAATTTAATTACTTTCGCTAGCACGGATCATTATGACGGACTTGGAAAAATTCCTGGGCTCCCCATCCTTATGAACTATCTCAATCATGTGCGTCTCGCCATGGGCCGACAAAGGATTTTGGTTGATGTTTGGCGCCTCTAGACTCTGGACCACAATTTTATTTGTATCAATAAGCCCTTGAATTTCCCTCTTCAAATGCCAACACTTCTCTGTGTCGTGTCCTGGGGCATTAGAACAATATGCACATCTGAGGGAATAATCAAGGTTCCTTGGAGGTGGATTTGGTAGCTTTGACTCAACCGGCCTCAGAATGTCCAACTGCCTCAACCTTTGAAACAAAATGGTATAAGACTCTCCCAGAGGAGTGAAGGTTTCCTTCGCTGCTGCCTCTCTTTTCTATACTCTAGCCTTGGTCGAAATCTTGGCCCATTAGGATTCTGGTATGGTGGTGGGGGTGGATAAGGACTTTGTGGAGTTGGAGCATGCCATTGTGGGTAAGGAGGGGGTTGAACATATGACTGTGCGTGGTGAACGTGGTATTGGGGCGGTCTGATTGAATATTGAGGGTCTTGTGGTGGGAAATAGTGTTGGGATGGATTACATGGATCTTGGGTGTAGGCTTCAGGTTGGGGTCGAGGTTGGGTGTACTGGTGAGGCGAACCCCTTGGGCCATGCCATGATCTTGAGGCAACCATAGCGACATCATCTTTCTTATTTTTGCCTAATACACCTCTGGTGCCACCTTGGATCGCCTGTGTGGTTGCTTTTATGGCGGAGTAACTCATGATCTTGCTTGACTTGAGTCCTTCTTCCACAATTCCTCCCATATTTACCACCTCATTGAAGTAATTGCCTATGCCCAAGTTCAAATGGCCAAAGTAAGTAGGCTCCAGGTCTTGAAGAAAGTATTCAACCATTTCATCTTCTTCCATTAGCGGGTTGACCCGTGGATCCTGTTCTCTCCATTGGAATCCATACTCCCTAAAGCTCTCACTGGGATTTTTCTCTATCTTGGTCAAGGATAGGCGATATGGTACAATGTCTACGTTATACTGAAAATGCCGAACAAAGGCCTGAGCCAAGGCATCCCATGTGTACTACCTACTAGTGTCCTGGCGGATATACATTTCTAGCACCGCCCCACTCAAGCTTTGACTAAAATATGCAATCAACAATTCATCTTTCCCACCAGCGCCCCCCATCTTGCTACAAAATCCTCTTAAGTGCGCCACAGGATCTCCATGCCCATCATACAAGTCAAACTTGGGCATCTTGAACCCGACATGCAGTTGGACATCGGGGAACAAACACAAATCCTTATAAGCCATACTCACTTGGCTTCCTAACCCTTGCATATTCCTCAATGATTGCTCCAGACTCTTCACTTTCCTAAATATCTCCTCTTGCTCAGCATTCTTGGGGGGTTCCTGAGTTTCAACATGAGGCTCAAAGTAAGGGGTGTAGGAGTAGGGATTCGGGACTTTGAAGGTGGGTTTAAGAGCATAGTATTAGGTATTTGGGGCTTGGAATGCGGGTTCACTAGAAGAACGGTGGAGGGTAGCTTGTGGAGGGGGTACAAAACCAGGAGCATATGCCGGAGCAGGGTATGAAGTTGTTTTGGCTGGTAGAGCGTGGAAGATTTGGGATGAGGTGCCGGGGTAGTTGTGGTAAGGGGTAAAACCTGCTGCGTGTTGAGGGAAAGATCACCTGTATTGTGCATCTGGGCTTGGGATAATAGTGTGATGGAGGCATGGTTTTCAGTATAGTCGATGGGGAATGAGGGTGGAGGATGTCCCTTGATCCATGCTTGGTGAATTTCCGCCATCTGATGTTTCAACCTTTGGACCTCCCATTTTAGTCCAGATTCGGATTTTACCATCTCCTTTGGCGGGTCAACAAATCCTGTGTCTGTTTCCTTGCTGACCATGACTTCCTTGCGTTTTGATCTGGTGTTATAGGGGTGACTTTCCAGGATGCAAACAAACTAACCACCTAAACAGAGCCTGTCTTAATGCACACACAACAACTTGGTCAGTTTTGAAGCATTTAACAAATAGAAAATTGCATATTGGGGATGCAATGCACCTGGACAGTTAAATGTTTCTAAATATTTTTACAACAACTGTGTGTTTCATCCTGGCTTTGCTATTTCTTTTCTCAAATTTCAAATCCTGAATTCTTTTCCCTCCTCTTTTTTTTCTTTTTCTCTTCTTTTTTTTCTTACTTTCTTTTTTTCTTTTTTTATGGCTATGATCGAATTCAATAAGGATTGCCTACCTATCATGACGCCGCATGAATCATATCATTACGTAGTTCAAGGAATAAATGCAAAATAAAAGAAAAGAATTTTTTTTTGGTTTTTAAATATTTCATAAATAAAGACATCTTTTTTTTTTGAGTTTTCTATTACAAGGACTTAAAAGTAGTCTACAAAAAAAACCTACAAGCTATAAATAAAGCAATAAAAAACCTTGAAAAAGATGAACAAAGCTCGAGAAAAAGTAACCTACAGACTCAAAAACTGAAAAATCAAAAATACATAAGAACCTCCACTGGTACTCCGGGGGCCTGCGGGACATTAGCCGGTCTCCGCACGGGTCTACGAGCAATATCTTCTTGAAGGTGGTCTAGGTCAACCATCACCTGGTGAACAAATGTCATCACAGAAGGAACAAACATAGACCTGGACATGTCTTCACATTCATGGCATTTCATTACAACATAATCAGCTATCCCTTTAACCCTCATTCTGATGACACCCTTTTCTTGAAGCAAACATCCAATCTGCTGGGCCTGAGCTACTAACACTTGTGTATCTGTGTTGTTTTGGTCTTGTAACTGCTGCATGCTTTCTTGTAGTTGGTAAACCAATGTGTAGCAACACTCTCTTTCTGCCTTGAAATCCTTTGTTTGCTTGACCATTTCATTCTCTAGGGCAACCAGCTTTTTCTTTAAAATTGCTACTTGTTTGTCATATTTCTGCTTCAACTGGTGGGCTAATCTAGTCTGTTCTTCCGCACCTTTGGAAAACTTTTCTTGAGCATTTAGCAAGTCTCTTTCGGCCTTTGTCAAGTCAATTGCATAGTCATGCACCTTCATCATTAGGTTGTTGATGATTTTTTCATCTCTCTCGCTCCTCATAGGCATTTTAGCGGCTATCCTCATGTCCCGGAGTTGGGCTCGGAGTGCCTCATTTTCCCGAACCAATCTCTTCATTTCTCCTTCGTCCTCAGCATCCTGCAAACTACTATCAAATTTGATTTTTTCGATTTGTTATTCTAGTTTGCTTATGGTGGCACAGTATTCCTTTTATTTGGCTAACCAAGCCCATTGTTCTTGTGCTCCGTCAGCGAATTGTTGGACATGGGGCTTTTTAGAAGGTTGTTCCGGCTCCTGATCGACCCGGGCTCTCTTTCATACCATGTCGTGTAGTTAGACTCAGCTTCGCCAAAAGACAAATCCCAAACCCGAGTTTTTGGCTCTATAAACATACATTGGTGGCAAATCCGGCGAACCCTTTCTTCTGGGAACGTAGCCTTTAGGCCCAGCTCAATGACCTGTGCACTCAAATCTTCATCGTGAGGGATTGTTTGGTATCTTCCTAATTGGCGGAGGACCCGATGCGGAGCATATGGCTGAATGCTTTGAAGACCCATCAATAGGAGAAAACACACTTCAACAGACATGTATATCACTTCATCAACTGGGAGCCAGCTGAAAGTCCATTCGATTTGCCTTGCAGTTAGAAAACCCAGATATGAAAACCCGGTTTAAGTACCCCTCCCCCCGGTAACTCATAGCCGTTCACCCTACTCTCATATTCTTCAATGCAATTGAGTCCAGCCAGTCCGTGATTCATGTACCTCGGGCGGTGACAGAGATGCTCTACCAGCCACATTTGCAAAAGCAGACTACAACCTTCAAAGAACTTTGCAATAGCTCGGCAAGTGGTTAAATCCCAATAAATTTCTGCGAGAATCATCGGTATAAGGGTACCGTTGGCCTTCTTGGCCATAAAGTCAGCCATTCCTGCGAGTCCTAATTCTATGTGTCCATCACTCCTTGGGTATATCAGTATGCCTAAGAATGCAATCACGAAGGCTAAACCACTACGGGATTTCCTGATGACTTAAACCAGTGTTTGAAACCTCAAATCTACGGGGGTCTACATACCTGCTATATAAGAAATGGAGTGTGCAGAATCCTTTGGCCAAATTTTCATCCTTAACATGCCGGCTAATACTCAAAAGGTCCAAAAACTTATGGGGGGTTACAATTCTAGGTACTACTAGATTTTGGTGCCCGAGACTCCTGTCAAAACAAGCATAACCTGCTATTTCTTCCAGTTTAGGGGTCAATTCAAAGTCGAAGAAATGAAAGACATTGTGTGTCGGGTCCTAAAAGGGTATCAGAGCTTCAATTATATCACCCCTGGGCTTAACCTTCATAAGACTGGTAAGCCCACCTAGAGCTTTGGTCACAGAGCACTTGCTATCCTCCCTGAGGTCGACCTACCACATGTAGAGCCTTAGTGGAATCTCGTCTACGACTCGAAAAGGTATATTTTCGACAGTGCTCATCCTACACATTTTTATTTAAGGCGAATGGTTAAAAACATGTGCGTTTTGTTTAATTTTTTGACCCCAAAAGAAAAGATTATTTTTTGCAAAAATATAACTCAAACAACTCAAGGCCACCTTTGCAAATACATCCCTTAAGCACTTTAGAAAGGAAGATTTTAAGGTTGTGCTTGCTAAGTGAACAAAATTAGAAAAAAGAGCCATAGGTGTCTATTCTTGCAATACAGCCTTTCGGCATCCCGCCGGGACGTTTCTGGCTATTTGGACAAAAAATGGCATCACCTAAATTTATTTATGACAAAAATAACGCATTTTTGTATTTTTTTGGTTATTTTTACAAAAGCGGGGCCGGATACGATGAGGGTTGCCTACGTATCTCACGTCCGGTGTGAATCAAACCCGCATAGTTCGATCAATTTTGACGCACATAAATATATGATTTATTTTGAAATAATTTTTTTTTTTGAAATTTCGGCAGAGTTTCGGGGTTTTTTGTATACCGGGATTTTCAAAACTGGGCGTTTTTCTATCCTACCTCACTCTTGGTTTTATCTTTTTTATCTTCTTTCCTTACTCTAGAAGCCGACAAGCCAAAGAAAATAAATGCACAAGTAGCATGTAAAAATGTATCAGGATGGTCCTTTAATTTCGGATGCACCTGTTCTAGACGGACCCAACCTTTGTGTCGAGTTCCCAAAGTCAAATGCACATGATGCAAACAAACGTTCCTACTAGTGATCCGACATGAGTCTGTATTATTCTAAGTTTGAATCCTGGGTGAATTGTTCTAGATGTGGCTTTCCCGAGCAGACAACTCGAGCCGGGGAGGGGGGGGGGGGCAGCG
>ML306492.1:443-22103 GCA_005239505.1 Nicotiana paniculata | reverse complement strand
ACTCGAGCGGGGGGGGGGGGGGGGGGCAGCGTACCAGGAATACAGAAGCTTCACCGACTTTGCAACTTGTCCGAACCTCGTTCTAAATTAGGATATGAATCTAACAGAAAATAAGTCACGCGAAGCGCATGCTTCCCATAAGATTTAGAAGACTTAGAGAGAAGAAGGGTTTCGTAGCAGTTTATATACAGTTCATTTAATATCAAAGCGGTAAAAAGAGGCATTTAACACATTAGGCTCAAACATGTAAAAATAAAAAATAAAATCCAAATATAACAGTTATTCTAAGCTCGAATTCTTTAACCTTGAACCAGAGATTCTGGGTTTGATCCCCAGCAGAGTCGCCAGAGCTGTCACAACACCTTTTTCCCGAGGGGGATAGGGAGTTTTTCCGATTGAAGTGACATTATCAAAATGATATTATTATTTTAATCAGAGTCTCCACTTGGAATAATTTATGGTATCCCAAGTCACCGATTTAGTTTTTAGAATCCCAAATCGAGGAAAAAATGACTCCGTTTAAAGTCTGCGAAAACCACAAGACTGTGTAAGGAATTCTGTTAACCCGGGAGAAGGTGTTAGGCATTCCCGAGTTCCGTATTTTTAGCACGGTCGCTCAACTATTATTGATTGGCCTAATTATCTTATTAATTACATATTTAGAATCTATTGTGCATTTTTTGACTTTTAAAATCGCTTTTAGTATTAATGGAATTATTTCTGGAACAAGTCACGATGTCATACACTTGTCGTTTTGGTACACGTTGCAAACTGCACCACATGAAATGCACCCGCGATTTATGACGTATTTATTTATTATTATTAGAAGTTATGGTCTGGTCATATGAAATGCACACCCGAATGGTATTTACGTATCATGACCATGCCACGAGAACCGTACCCATGGCCACGGTGATTTATTAATCGCGCCTAAAGCAATCTACGACGTTTATTTTTAAATCGTAGCCGTGTCACACGGACATGTACACGATTAATAATGCTTTAATAATTATTAAGATTGTTTGGTCGAAGTTGCGCGAGCGCATACTTCGATTTATTTTTGGTATCATAACTATGTCACGCGTACGTGTACATAATCGCGATAATTGAAAACGCGTCTAAAATACTCTACCGGTGTTCATTACTCTGCTAACACTGCCAAACTTCCTTAATATTTCAAACATGCTCAAACCAAATTCTATCATTCTAGCTCAGCCAACAGAAACTTAAAAGGAAACAATGTCTTGCTTGGGTAAAAACAACAAGGAATCAAGGTTAACATTGACATATCTCAGAACAATACTATGGCAAGTGTCAATTAACTTTACACTTGCTATACTACTGTCACGACCCGAAATCCCACCTTCAGATCGTGATGGCATCTAACGTTGAACCCGCTAGACAAGCCAACATTCCAGTTATTATATGTATCCCTTATTATAGACAATTGCAATAACTGTGGTAAACTAGAAAAATTATAATTAGAAATGCGGAAGATAAGTAATTCAACAACTTAGATAATAAATCTTACGAAATTTCCTTAAATACACCCCCAGAACTGGTGTCACAATTTCACGGACAGTCTAAGATTTACTAAAAACATGAGTCTGAATTAAACAAGTGTAGCTGTCTAGAAATACAAGATGAGAGAGAAGGAAAGAAATAGATGGTGACGCCAAGGCCCGCGAACGTCTACGGGACTACCTCAGTGTCTCCTGTGGACTGAAGGAGACTCCCTCGATTAATGCCCACTAGGTCCGGCTTCGTAATCTGCACGACATAAAGAAGTGCAGGTGTAGCATCAGTACAACCGACCCCATGTACTGAGTAAGTGTCGAGCCTAACCTCGGCGAAGTAGTGACGGGGCTAGGACATGACAAATAATATCACCTGTGCAGTTTAAATAAAATATAACAGGAAATAACCACGAGAAATAAACAGTAAGTACAAGGGAAAACATGCTGGGGAAAAGGGATAGCAAATACTGAAATGACGGAAACGAAACAACAGTCTAAAATATCCGAAAATAATAACGGGGATTGACAACACGAATTAAACAGTAAAAGAAATGGCACGGCATGTCCACTCGTGCATATTTTTAGCATAACACGGCTCGACATGTCCCCTCATGCATAATAATCATAAACACGACATGGAATATCCCTTCGGGCATAAACAACATAAGCACGACACAGAATATCCCCTCGTGCATAAATAACATAAACATATGGCACGGAATGTCCCCTCGTGCATATATATATCATCAACACAGCACAGAATGTCCCTTCGTGCATAATAATCATAAACACGGCACTGAATGTCCCCTCGTGCATAAACAACATAAAGGCACGAAATGTCCCCTCGTGCATAAACAACATAAGCATATGAGACGGAATGTCCCCTCGTGCATAACAACATAAAAGCAACAGTTGGCATGAATCAACAATAAGAAACCTAAAATAAACGGAAATAATCAACAAGAATAATACCGTCCCGGCAAGGGACACAACTATAACCAATCCTACACAAGTGTATAACCCAACATAAAGTTCCTCAACCGATCAACTACTCAACAATACCCATAACTAAGAATCTCCACCAAATGAATAGCTATCAAATTGATATTGAACCCATAAACACAGTAAAAGCCAATAAACATCATATAATTGCAAATATCCGACTCACGGTCATGCTCGAAAACAACATATAGGTACTCTTCACCTCACCTATACATTGAACATGGAATAAAAACGTAGAAATTAAGACTCAACACCTATTCCCTCAAGCTAATGTTAGGCCAAACACATATCTCGGCTCCAAGAATGCAAATCAAGCCTCTAGCATCGCTTTTCCTCTCGAATCCGACCCCGAAACAATCGTATCTAGACATAATCGATTCAATAACATTAATAATTACTCAACAATTCAATTTCAATGCCTAATTATAGATTTCCCAAAATTCTTCCAAAAATTCCAAAATTCGACCACGGGCCCGCTTTGTCGAAACACGAGGTTCGGACCAAAACCCGATCACCCATTCCCCCACGAGCCCGAATATATAACTTGTTTTGAAATCCGACCCCAAAACAAGGTCAAATTCCCAAATAATCAAAAAGCCCTAATTCTACCCAAAACCCCAATTTTCTACCATTAAAACCCTAGAATTATTGATAATAGTTGATGAAAATCATTAGGAAGTTGAAAGAAACTAGTTAGGGGTTACTTACCTATGATTTGGGAAGAAACTCTCTTGAGAAAATCGCCCTTGGTCTCCTATTTTGGTAGAAGAAATCGGGTGAAACATCTAACTTAAACACTGCCCGAACCTCGCACCCGCGGTGCCTGGGTCGCACCTGCGCTTTCACAGGTGCGGAAAATCCATCACACCTGCGGAAATGGCCTAAGCCACTGAGGGCCGCACCTGCGGAACCGCTTCTGCGAAGAAGGTGTCGCACCTGCGGAATTGGGCTGGCTTGGGCTGGACCGCACCTGCAGCTGCTTATCCGCACCTGCGGTCTCGCACCTGTGGCCCAAGGCTCGCAGGTGCGGGCGCACCAGAACTGGTGCACCAACAGTGATTTTTCAACTCTAAACACCCCGGAACCCACCCGAAACTTAACAGAGCCCTCGGGGCTCCAAACCAATTATGCACACAACCTCAAAAACATCCTACGGACTTATTCAAGTAACCAAAACACTAAAATAACATCATGAACATCGAATTAAACCTCAAAATCAATGAAATTCCTTTAAATTTCCAAAACTTCTAAATTTTCCATTTTCGATCCGAATCACGTCAAACTAAGTCCGTTTCCCACAAAATTTCACAGATAACACATATAAGACATATTGAACCTGTTTCGGGCTCCGGAACCATAATACGGGCCCGGTATCACAGGTTTCACATCAAATCTCATTTTCAAAAACCTTTATATTTTTCAGAAAATAATTTTCTTCAAAAATTCATTTCTCGGACTTGGCACCTCGGAATTCGATTCCGTCATACGCCCAAGTCCCATATTTTCCTACGGACCCTCTGGGACTGCCAAATCACGGGTCCGGGTCCGTTTACCAAAAATGTTGACCAAAGTCAACTTTACTCAAATAATTAATACAAAATTATCATTTTATCAATTTTCCACTTAACGGCTTCCCGGCTACACGCCCGTGCGCACGTACATCGAGGTGAGATAAAATGAGGCTTTCACGGCCTCGGAACACAGATTTAGGTAAAATTACACGGGATGACCTTTTGGGTCATCACAATCTCTACCTATAAAACAACCGTTCATCCTCGAACGGACATAGAATGGTACCTGAATCGGGGAAAAGATGGGGATATCGGCTCCGCATATCGGACTCGGACTCACAGGTAGCTGCCTCAATAGGCTGACCTCTCCACTAGACACGAACCGAAGGATAACTCTTCGATCTCAACTGACGAACCTGCCGAGCTAATATGGCTACCGGCTCCTCTTCATAAGTCAAATCCTTGTCCAGCTGGACACCGCTGAAGTCAAGTACATGAGAGGGTTCGAAAATATACCTCCGAAGCATAGATACATGAAACACCGGGTGCACGGCTGATAAACTAGGTGGCAAAGCAAGTCTGTAGGCCACCTTTCCTACCTTATCCAGAATCTCAAATGGGCCACTATACCTAGGGCTCAACTTGCCCTTCTTCCCGAACCTCATCACGCCCTTCATGGGTGACACCTGAAGAAATACTCGGTCTCCAATCATAAATGCCAAATCACGAACTCTGCGATCCGCATAACTCTTCTGCCTGGACCGGTTGGTACGAAGTCTATCCTGTATAATCTTCACTTTATCCAAGGCATCCTAGACTAACTCTGAACCCAACAATCTAGCCTCTACCGGCTCGAACCACCCAACTGGCAACTGACACTGCCTCATACGGAGCCATCTGAATGCTCGACTGATAGCTGTTGTTGTAGGCAAACTCAGCTAAAGGTAAAAACTGGTCTCATGAACCTCCAAAGTCAATGACATATGCCCGCAACATATCCTCCAAAATCTGAATAGTACGCTCGGGCTGGCCGTCCGCCTGAGGATGGAATGTTGTGCTCAAATCAACCTGTGTGCCCAACTCCCGCTGAAATACTCTCCACAAATGGGAGGTAAACTGTGTACCTCGGTCAGATATAATGGACACGGGCACACCATGCAGGCGAACAATCTCCCTGATGTAGATCTTTGCCAACTTCTCCTAAGAATACGGAACTGATACAAGAATGAAATGTGCTGACTTGGTCAGCCTATCCATAATAACCCACACTGCTCAAACATCCTCTGAGTCCGTGGGAGTCTAACTACGAAATCCATGGTGATACGCTCCCACTTCCACTTTGGAAGCTCAATCTGCTGCATCAAACCACCGGGTCCCTGGTGCTCGTACTTAACATGCTGACAGTTCAAGCACCGAGCTACATATGCTACAATATCCTTCTTCATCCTCCGCCACCAATAATGCTGCCGCAAGTCCTGGTACATCTTTGCGGCACCCGGATGATTGGAATACCGGGAACTATAGGCCTCCTGCAATATCAACTCCCGAATTCCATCAACATCAGGTACACAAATACGACTCTGCATCCTCAAAACTCCCTCATCATCAACTGTGACCTGCTTGGCACCTCTGTGCCGAACCGTATCTCTAAGAACACATAAATGATGAACGGGCCACAGTATGGGGAAAAACACTGCGAGTCTCAGAAACCTCCAATCTCATGAACCGGTTGGCCAAAGCCTGGACATCCAAAGCAAGCGGTCGCTCTCCGACTAGTATACAAGCAATACTACCCATGCTGGCTGACTTCCGGCTCAAAGCATCGGCCACCATATTGGCCTTCCCCGGATGATATAAGATGGTAATGTCATAGTCCTTCAACAGCTCTAACCATCTCCTCTTTCTCATATTCAACTCCTTCTGCTTGAACAAATACTGCAAACTCTTATGATCCGTGAACACCTCACATGGCACCTCATACAGATAATGCCTCCAAATCTTCAACGCATGAACAATAGCTACTAACTATAAATCATGAACTGGATAGTTCTTCTCATGAACCTTCAACTGACGTGAAGCATAAGCTATAACTTTGCCATCCTGCATCAACACTGCACCAAGTTCAACCCGTGAAGCATCACAGTACACGGTATATGGTCCTGAACCTGTGGGAAAAACTAACACCGTGCCGTGGTCAAGCTTATCTTGAGCTTTTGAAAGCTCGCCTCACACTCATCAGACCACCTGAACTGGGCACCCTTCTGAGTCAACTTGGTCATCGGGGCTGCAATAGATGAAAAACCCTCCACAAACCGGCGATAATAACCTGCTAAGCCCAAGAAACTCCGAATCTCTGTTGCTGAAGTGGGCCTAGGACGATCTTTGACTGCTGAAATCTTCTTAGGATCCACCTGAATACCCTCTGATGATACCACATGGCCTAGAAATGTAACCGAACTCAACCAGAACTCACACTTGGAAAATTTGGCGTACAACTAACTATCCTTCATAGTCTGGAGGACGACTCGAAGGGCTGCTCATGCTCCTCTCAGCTACGGGAGTAAATCAAAATATCATCAATGAAAACAATCACGGATGAGTCCAAATAGGGCCTGAACACTCGGTTCATAAACTCCATAAAAGCAACGGGGGCATTGTTCAACCCAAATGACATCACCAAGAACTCATAATGCCCATACCGAGTGCGAAAAGCTGTCTTAGGGACATCAGACGCCCTAATCCTCAGCTGATGGTAACCAAATCTCAAATCTATCTTGGAAAACACTGTAGCACCCTGAAGCTGGTCAAATAAATCATCAATCCTCGGCAAAGGATACTTATTCTTAATATTAACCTTGTTTAATTGCTGGTAGTCAATACACATCCTCATTGAGCCATCTTTCTTCTTAATAAATAACACTGGGGCACCCCAAGGAGAAACACTAGGCTTGATGAAGCCTTTATCCAACAAATCCTGCAACTGATCCTTCAATTCCTTCAGCTCTAGTGGGGCCATACGATATGGTGGAGTAGAAATGGGCTGAGTGCCCGAAGCCAACTCAATACAAAAGTCAATATCACTGTCGGGTGGCATACCCGACAGGTCAACAGAGAATACCTCTAGGAACTCACGAACCACGGGCACAGACTCCATAGAAGGAACCTCGACACTAGAATTACGAACATAGGCCAAATATGCCAAACAACCCTTTTCGACCATGCGCCGAGCCTTCATTTATGAAATAACTCTACCGGAAGAATGACTAGGAGTCCCTCTCCACTCCAAACGAGGTACTCCTGGCAAGGCCAAGGTTACTGTCTTGGCATGACAGTCCAGAATAGCATGGTAGGGAGATAACCAATCCATCCCCAAAATAACATCGAAGTCAACCATATCAAGAAGCAAAAGATATACATGAGTCTCCAGACCACCAATAACCAGTAAGCATGAACGGTAGACTCGATCTACCATAATAGAATCACCAACCGGGGTAGACACATATACATAAGTACTCAGGGAATCATGGGGCATACTCAGATAAGGGGCAAAATATGAAGACACATAGGAGAATGTAGAACCCGGATCAAATAAAACCGAAGCATCTCTGCTGCAAACTGAAACCATACCTGTAATAACTGTATCAGAGGCCTCAGCCTCAGGCTTGGCAGGAATAGCATAGCATCGGGGCGGAGCCCCCCCAACCTGAACATCTCAGGGTCTACCCACTGCGGGCTGACCTCTACCTCTCGTGGCCTGTCCTCCTCCTCTGGCACCTCGACCTCCACCCCTAGCTGGCTGAGAGGGTGGGGGTGCACCTGGTGCGTGAATCATAGCTCGTGAACCCTGATACTGAGAACCACTAGAAGCTCGGGGGCAAAACTTGGAAATGTGCCCCATACCACCGCAAACGTAACAAGATTTCTGCTGCTGAGAATGCTGACCATGAAACTGCCCCTGTTGACCAGAATAACCACCCTGGAAGCTCTGAAGCGGCGGTGCACTGATAGGAGCTGATGGTGCACTGCGGGATACCTGAAGTGCTGACTGGAATGGCCTAAGAGGATGACCTCTGCCAAAGGAATCTCTGCCTCCAGACGAGGCACCACCGAATCGACCGGAATGGCGAGGTCTCTTGTCAGACCCCTGACCACTGCCCTGTGATAAGACCATCTCAATACTCCTGGACACATTGGCTGCCTCCTGGAATGAAATATCAGTACCTGACTCTCCGGCCATCTAGAGTCTAATAGGCTGATCTAGAACCTCAATAAACCTCTTCACCCTCTCACGATCAGTGGGGAGTATCACGATAACATGTCGGGCCAAAGTAATGAACCTGGTATCATACTGTGTAATAGTCATAGATCCCTGTTGGAGGCACTCAACTGCCTCCGAAGATCCTCCCTCTAAGTAACTGGTAGAAACTTCTCCAAGAATAACTCAGAGAGCTGAGCCCAAGTCAAAGGAGAAGACCAAGCTGGTCTGGTCAAACAATATTCCCTCCACCAAGTCTTGGCAGTACCAGAAAGGCGGAATGTAGGAAAATCAACTCCATTGGACTCCACGATGCCCATGTTCCGAAGAACCTCGTAGCAACTATCCAAGAAATCCTGGGGATCCTCTAATGGTGCACCAGTAAATGTAGTAGAAAATAGCTTGGTGAACCGGTGCAATCTCCTCAAAGCATAGGCAGACATGGCTTGCCCCTCAACTGTCTGTCCCACAAAACCCGGCTGAGCTGCTCCAGCTGCCTGAGGTGCTGGAGTCTGGAACTAAGGAACTAGCTCCTCTGGTGTGCGGGTGGCAGGAGTATGGGTCCCTCCCCCATCCTGAGAGACGGCCGGTGCAGGAGGAAGAAGACCAACCTGAGCCACGCTCTCCATAAGGCCCACCTAAATGGACCAGAGCGTCCTGAAGAACCGGGGTGGCAATGAATCCCTCTGGGACCTGAGCTAGTCCGACTGGAACTGCCTGAGCAGGAACCTCTCCGGCAAAGTTTACCTGTGGGTCCTCTACTGAGGCTGCTGCTCTGGGCTGAGCCCTCGCTCTGCCTAGGCCTCTAGCACGGCCTCGGCCTCGTCATCGGCCCCTCATAGGAGCTGCAACAGGAGGATCAGGTTGCTGATCGGTAGATGAGGAAGCACGCGTTCTCGCCATCTGCGAGAGAATAGAATAGAAAATCAGTTAACTTTGCAGCCTCTGGGGGATAAGTACAGACGTCTCCGTACCGATCCCTCAGACTCTACCAAGTTTGTCCGTGAATTGTGAGACCTAAGCAACCTAGCGCTCTGATACCAACTTGTCACCTTCAGGTCGTGATGGCGTCTAACGTTGAACCCGCTAGACAAGCCAACATTCCAATTATTACATTTATTCCCTTATTATTGAAAATTGCAATAATAGTGGTAAACTTGAACAGTTATAATTAGAAATGCGGAAGATAAGTAATTCAACAACTTAGATAATAAATCTTACGAAATGTCCTTAAATACACCCCCAGAACTGGTGTCACAATTTCACGGACAGTCTAAGATTTACTAAAAACATGAGTCTGAATTAAACAAGTGTAGTTGTCTAGAAATACAAGATGAGACAGAAGGAAAGAAATAGATGGTGATGCCAAGGCCCGCGAACGTCTACAGGACTACCTCAGTGTCGCCTGTGGACTGAAGGATACTCCCTCGATCAATTCCCACTGGGTCCGGCTCTATAATCTACACGACATAAAGAAATGCAGGTGTAACATCAGTACAACTGACCCCATGTACTGAGTTAGTGCCGAGCCTAACCTCAGTGAAGTAGTATCGAGGCAAGGAAACGACAAATAATATCCCCTGTGCAATTTAAATAAAATATAACAGGAAATAACCACGAAAAATAAACAGTAAGTACAATAACGGGGAACATATGCTAGGGAAAAGGGATAGCAAATACTGAAATGATGGAAACAAAACAGCAGTCTAAAATATCCGAAAATAATAATGGGGATTGACAACACGAATTAAACAGTGAAAAGAAACGGCAAGGCATGTCCCCTCGTGCATAAGTTTAGCATAACACGGCACAGCATGTCCCCTCGTGCATATAACCATAAACACGGCACGGAATGTCCCCTCGTGCATAAACAACATAAACACAGCATGGAATTTCCCCTCGTGCATAAACAACATAAACACGGCACAGAATGTCCCCTCGTGCATAAACAACATAAACATATGGCACAGAATGTCCCCTCGTGCATAACCACATAAAAGCAATAGTTAGCATGAAAATCAACAATAAGAAACCTAAAATACACGGAAATAATAAACAAGAATAATACCGTCCCGGCAAGGGACACAGCTATAACCAATCCTACACAAGTGTATAACCCAACATAAAGTTCCTCAACCGATCAACTACTCAACAATACCCATAACTAAGAATCTCCACCAAATGAATATCTATCAAATTGATATTAAACCCATAAACACAGTGAAAGCCAATAAATATCATATAATTGCAAATATCCGACTCACAATCATGCTCGACAATAACATATAGGTACTCGTCACCTCACTTATACATTGAACATGTAATAAACACGTAGAAATTAAGGGTTGGATTCAAGAGGAAAAGCGGTGCTAGAGGCTTAACAGTTGATGAAAATCATTAGGAAGTTGAAAGAAACTAGTTAGGGGTTACTTACCTATGATTTGGGAAGAAACTCTCTTGAGAAAATCTCCCTTGATCTCCTATTTTGGTAAAGAAATGAAGAAGAAATCGGGTGGAATATCTAACTTAAACACTGCCCGAGCCTCGCACCTACGGTGCCTGGGTCGCACCTGCGCTTTTTCAGGTGCGGAAAATCCACCGCACCTGCGGAAATGGGCTAAGCCACTGAGGGCCGCACCTACGGAGGTGCCTGCGGAACCGTTTTTGCGAAGAAGGTGTCGCACCTGCGGAATTGGGATGGCTTGAGCTGGACCGCACCTACGGCTACTTATCTGCACCTACGGTCTAGCACCTGCGGCCCAAGGCTCGCAAGTGCGGGCGCACCAGAACTGGTGCACCAGGAATGTTTTTTCAACTCTAAACACCCCGGAACCTACCCGGATCTTACCAGAACCCTCGGGGCTCCAAATCGATTATGCACACAACCTCAAAAACATCCCACGGACTTATTCAAGTAAGAAAAACACTAAAATAACTTCATGAACATCGAATTAAACCTCAAAATCAATGAAATTCCTTTAAACTTCCAAAACTTCTAAATTTTCCATTTTCGATCCGAATCACGTCAAACTAAGTCCGTTTCCCACCAAATTTCATAGATAAAACATATAAGACATATTGAACCTGTTCCGGGCTCCGGAACCATAATACGGGCCCGGTATCACAGGTTTCACATCAAATCTCATTTTCAAAAACCTTTATATTTTTCAGAAAATAATTTTCTTCAAAAATTCATTTCTCGGAATTGGCACCTCGAAATTCAATTCTGGCATACGCCCAAGTCCCATATTTTCCTACGGATTCTCCGGGACCGTCAATTCACGGGTCCGGGTCCGGGTCCGTTTACCAAAAATGTTGACCAAAGTCAACTTTACTCAAATAATTAATGCAAAATCATCATTTTATCAATTTTTCACTTAACAGCTTCCCGGCTACACGCCCGGGCTGCGCACGTACATCGAGGTGAGATAAAAGGAGGCTTTCATGGCCTCGGAACACAGATTTAGCTAAAATTACACGGGATGATCTTTTGGGTCATCACAACTACTTTTGTCAATAATTAGTTACACAGATATTGATTTAGAGCATAATGAATCATTAAGAATGATATCGAATCGAAGAATAACAGTCCTAACTACAGGATGTTATAATTGAGATAAATTCTTGTCCCCAACTCTTATACTACCAGAAGAACTAACAACTGAAAAATATCAATCTTTTCGCAACTGGCATTTAAGTTGCATAAATAACTAGAATATGATAATCTACAATTAAAATCTCTTAATTACAAACTTCAATGAATGTACATGGAATAAATAGTTTCTGATATAAGTACAATTCATTTTACACAGTATGCAATTCTAGATAAAGTTGTTGCTCTTAACCCAGGCCTGCCTACCACCAGGGATTTCAACTCCATTTACCACATCACTGATCTGCTTGATTTTAAAGTCAATCTTGCAACTCATAGCCATATGCTCATAACCAACACAAAACTATAAAACAAACATAAATATCATTATAGTGCCAGAATCCATTTCATGATTTGAGGAACATAAGGGTGCAGATTGATGTGAATGATCACAAATTAGAAAGAGAAGGTCACATGGTTTCACAATCAATTTATAGACATACAAATTGAAACCAAGAAAAGAACAGTCTTCAAATACATAAGAATAAGCAAATTTTCAAACTCAATAGAATCTATTCAACATGTTTTGACATAAAGAAGTAAAAAAATCTTCATGGATCAATGCAATTGCAAGCTTTTTGTTGTACCTTAAAGCATCAAGGATAAGTTAAAGAGAAACTTAATCTATGAAAATTGGAAGAAGCAGCAACAGAAAACCAAAAACACAACAACTTCAAACTCAAATTAAAAATCCCAGCAGCCTAGAGTAAAACCAGTAAAAAATGGAAAGGAAAAGCAGCCTGAAAATCTTTTTTTTTTCTTTTCTGTTTTCTAGCTTTAAACTTAAAGAGAAGAAAATTAGAATGAAAATGAGGAAAATCAGTCTCTGAACTTCTAATGGTTTCTTCATGTGAAAATTTGTGTATGTATCTGTGAAGGGTGTCCCTTTTTATAGGGAAAAAATCTCAGCTCCCCTCCCATGTGCTCTCCCTAAAATTAAGGAGAAAAAAAATCTTTTTCTAACTAATTCTCTACATATGTCCTTTTCTATCCAATTTCAGCATCTTTTAAAACTGAAAATGGACAGCTGTCCATTTTCTAGAAGCTTCCTATATGCTTATCTGAAATTCCCCATTTCTATACTTTTCCATTGACCCACTTAAGTTCTGTTTATTACAAATTCAATCCCTAATTTCTAATTTACATCAACTAAGGACTTTACCCTAACCTACTGAATTTCGGATAAAAAAAATAATAATTATAAACATAAACATCAAATTAAGCAAAGCAATCAATGATGCATAACACAATGTCTAATTAACCTTAGAGTTGATTAACTAACAATTTGCAATTAGACTAGTTAATATACATTTAAGAAATCCAAACACCAAAACTAATCTAATTAAACTGATTTTATTATTCAAACAAACTAATCTAGGGTGACTATTTTTTTTCTTTCTTTTTTTTAATTATTATTTATTAAAAAAAGAAAACAAAGTGACAAATCAAAAATGAGATGAAACAAAAGTGAGGAAATACCTAATGAAATGAGATCAGCGGGATTGGCCGGATTCCGGTGTGTTGGTCAGATTTCGATGGGCTTCTAAATGACCCAAAACCAACATTAACCAATTGCTATTTGTTAAGAAAAATTGATCAAAGGAAGTCTTTAGTCAAAACGGGTGTATTCGCTGACAAAAAAAAAAGAAAAATTTGGGTTTTAAGGTTTTCAGATCTAGAATTCAGGGAATTCGGTGGGTTTTTGTGAAAATTGACAGTAGATTAAGGTTTAGGAGGGTATGGGGAGTGTAGGGTGTGAATTTGGGTGGGATTGGAGGTCCTTTGGTGGTGCTAGGGTGGCGGCCGCCGGTGGGGGTGTGTGGGAATTTGGGGCGTCTAGGATTAGGGATTTGAGAGAGATGAAGATAATGAGGGTGTTTTGGGGTTGGGAGGAGGGGGGAATGTGGAGTTCCTAGCCGTTAGATCTAAGGGGATCAAGGGTGGGGATTAAGACAAGCCAAACGACGTCGTTTGGATTAGTGTGGGGGATGGACGAATTTTGGTCTGGGATAGGCTAGATTTATTAAGTTTTGGGCCAATTTAAACTCTTTGGCCAATAGAACAAGACCAAACAAAGCCTATCTTTTCTTTGTTTTCTTTCATTTTAAAATAAAAATCCTAATTAGATTCTAACTTAATTTTAATTTGCAAAATTAACCTACTCATTATTTCTAATATTTCGATAATTAATTAAACTAAAAATGGTGAAAGAAAAATTAATAATTCGAAACTAAAAGCTAAAAATATAAGGACCTATGGCATTTTTTGTGATTTTTGTTTAATAAAGCAATTAATTAACAACTTAACCTTAAAAATGTAAATAACAACCTAAAATGCAATGCATGAAATTATGAACATTCTTATGGTATTTTTCATGATTTTAAAATGTTAAATATGCAACTAAATGCAAATAATTAATAAAAAAAATTCTACAAATTCTAATAAAAAATTAAAAAACAATTTAAAAAAAATTCTAATTGTAAATTTTTATAGGAGTATTTTAATCGGGCAAAAATTACGTGCTCACATATACTACTAATTTTATTGAAAGAATGAACTAGTACTGTATGATACCCTGACAGTATATGATATATAGCATATGGGTATAAGGCTGTCTTGTGGTCCGGGCTCAGCCCGGGACCAGCCTAGGCCCGCGAGCCCACATGGGCTTTGGGCTAAACGGGCTGGCTCGTATGGTCCGGGACCGTTAGCCCGGGACCGGCTGGCGGGCCTGGGCCGATTCAACCGGGCCTAACTATGTGCTTACCCTATAGTTTTCCTTCTAACCCTCACTTTGTGCATTATATTAGAAATGTTTATAATCCTACTTATAAAGGATGTCCTCGCTCAACCGTAAAGAGCGATATTTACAAATATAAACATGAATATGAACAATATTTGCGCTATTTATTTACTCATATAAATTGTCGCGTTGCTATTACTACTAATATTGGTAGAAGTGGTGATGACTGTGATTATCTTACTGTTACCAGTCATTGGATTAATGAGAAATGGATAATGCAAAAGCGCATTGTTTCTTATAGAATAATTAATTCACTTCACACAGGGAAGTTTATTGCTAACACACTTGAAGATATTTGTAGATATTTTTGCATTAGAGATAAAATAATGTCAGTTTAATGGATAATGCTTCTAGTAACACTAATGCTATAGACTTGCTTACAACTACACTAAATCCTGCATTTAGTAATATTTTTCATGTTAGATGTATTTGTCATATTTACCATTTAATCGTCGGTGATGGTACGGAAATTTTAAATGTTGAAATTGAAAAAATGGCGCTTAATTGGCTTTTTTACTCAAACCGTGGAAGTAGACTTAGAGAATATTTTAAAAAATGCGATGAATTTGGTCTTAGAGAAAGAAAGGTTCCTAAACCTTGTCTGACTAGATGGAATTACATGTATGAAAGTTTAATTGTTGCATATGAATATAGAAATCCAATAAACTTAACGTTTAATGCTCGTGTTGGTGGTGATGATGATGATGAGCACCTTACAAAGCAGGATTGGACTAATGTTAAAATTCTTGTAGAATTTTTAGAAAGATTTCATGTTGATACAAATGAATTATCTGGGCAATATTATCCTATTATTTCTAACTGTTTAGTTTATCTTGCAGAACTTGTAAATTTGTTTACTCAATTTTCAGAGGGTGGGGTAATTTATGAACTTGCTATTGATTCTATGAGAGAAAAGTTTAAAAAATATTTTTTCCATATCCCTCCTATTTATGGTGTTGCTGCCATGTTAAATCCTACTATGAAATTAGGAGGTCCTCACTTTTGGTATACAAATATTATAATGCTTTAGCACTTTCAGATGAGGAAATGTCTACACTTGCAGATGCAAAGGCCTCAATTAAAATAAATGCTCAAACAATTTATAATGCTTATCAACTTGCCTTAGATCATGCTAGATCAAATGTTCCAACTCCTACTTCGTCTAGTTCGCAATCATCTAAAAGAACCGCGGGACTAAAAGCACTTAGTGCTTGGACGGGGTTCAGGGGTTCTCAAGGTGAAAATATTGATGATAGTTCACAACTAAATGATCTTCAAGTTTATTTGTCGCAGGGACTTGAATCAGAGAATACCGACGGCTCCTTTAATATTTTAGAATGGTGGAAGGACAAAGAAAAACACTATCCGATTCTTTCAAGGATGGCTCGAGATATTTTAAGTATTCAAGCTTCAACAATGGCATCGGAGAGCGCTTTCAGTCAAGCGAGACGTCAAATCGGTGATCATAGAGCGTCTATGAGGGAGAGCTTGAAAAAATCAGTACTCTTCAGAGATTCGATCCGTTCGGAACGAAGAAACTTTGGACTTGCTGAATCACAACTAGAGATAGACAAAGCTTACAAAGAAATGCTAGAGGAACTTGCGGAGGATGCTGCTTCGCCCGGAAGCGGTGATGAAAAAGCTTCTTTTCCGCCACCACCAACGGAAATTTCTCCAAACCTTGAAGGATTTATGAAATTTGTTAGAGATAATATGTAGACTAATATGTAACTTGTATTTTGGCACATCTTAATTAGTTTTTTTTCTTTTAATGGTGGTATTAGCACCTTGTTGTGCTCATTCCATTGGGGAGAGGAAGACTAAGAAAGATATTGCTATTTTTTGTTAATGTCGTAATAATAAAAATTATAAGACATTCTCTTGAATATTTCTTTACAATTGTTTTGTGTTTAAATTTGAATTACAAGATTTAAGTCACAATTATATAATATAATTTACAAGAAATTGCATTAGATAAAAAAATTTCAAAAAAAAATAGCCCGGAACACTTAGGCTCGTAGGCCCGGCCCACTTAGCCCCGGCCCATATAGGCTTAGGCCCACAGTAGGACGGTTCCACCTTCTGAGACCGTTAAGCCCGGGACCGTTTGGCCCGGCCCGTTTAGCCCATTTAGGCCCGGGCTCGGGCCACATTACAGCCTTAATGGGTATCATAGAGGTCTAATGATTTTTTTTTTAAAAAAATGAACCAGTCCTCTATGATACCATGTCAGTATATGGTATATACCATGTAGGTATCATGGAGGACTGGTTCTCTTTCTGATACCCATTAAGGCTGTAATGTGGTCCGAGCCTGGGCCTAAATGGGCTAAACGGGCCGGGCCAAACGGTCCCGAGCTCTGGCGGGTCGGTCCCAGGCGGTCCCGGGCCAAACGGGTATCATAGAGGTCTAATGATTTTTTTTTTAAAAAATGAACCAGTCCTCTATGATACCATGTCTGTATATGGTATATACCATGTAGGTATCATGGAGGACTGGGTCTCTTTCTGAAAGGAATGAACCAGACCTCTATGATACCGAATCAATTTATGATATATACCATGTGGGCATCGTAGAGGACTGAGTGTGTTACTGGAAGGAATGAACCATACCTCTATGATTCTATGTTAGTATATGATATGTCACGACCCAAATCCCAATTTAGGTCGCGATGGCGCCCAACTCCGATGTCAGGCAAGCCAACCTTAATTTACTAGTGATCCCTTTTTAATTTATAAAACAATTTCCCATACTTGAGAGGTTTTTTTTCCTTTTAGATTTTTAAATTTCGAAGTAAACAAGTGACTTAGACAACCAAAAGTGAGTAATAAATATAGTAATCACCACCAATAATTACAACTCAAAAGAATAGAATATCCACTACGTGGGCATGCTAGGAACTGGCGTCACAGGTCTACGGGCATCTGATAGAAACGAGTATCCAAAAGAAACTACAAGTTTGCCCTACTGTTTTGAAGAAAAAACTAATACAGACATAGAAAAAGAAAAAAGGAACTCCAAGGTGCTGCCAGAGAAGAACGTCAAGGAAAGCAGCTCACCGAGAAGTCCACGCCAAATATACGTCAGGGACGAGCTCCGGATAAATACCCAGATGCACCTGCCTCAGAGACTGTACAATTAAGTACAGAAGCGTAGCATGAGTACATAAACAGATATGTACCCAGTGAGTATCCCGCCTGATCTCGAAGAAGTAGTGACGAGAGGTAAATGTGATACTTACTAGGGTCAAAATTTTAAATAACATAATTTAATAAGGGCTAGGCAGGCATAACAGTTGTAGTAATCACAAAGACATAAAATATCAAGTATAATTGTAATTACCTTTGCATGTCAAAGTTCACTAGCATATAATGTACTAAATTCCCTTTTTTCACATGAAACAGTTTATACAATTACAACAAAACTCCCAGTAAATTATATAGCACATAGTATGCCGAAAGCGCCTGGCCGAAGTGTCGCGAAAATAAATGTGCACTGCCGAGGGTCGAACGGCTCGAAACATAGATGCATTTATTACCCTACTCGCGAATCGAACATGCGACGCGGTTGACATAATAGTAGGGCTATCCCGCTCAGGAATCATACATGCGACGCGGGTGCCGTATACATACACTTAATTTTTCAATATTTAGGGATTTAACAGAGGTTGTACGTAAAAGCAAGGACTTAAGCAATATAATTTTTGAACATACCTTCCTAATACACGCATACCAATTCAAGGATACTATGCAACTCAAAATACATTTAGGGATACATGTAAGGCACATAAAAGCATGCTCGTGAGTCCTAGAACTACCCAACATAACATAATAGTAGCTACGAACAGACTCTTGTCACTTCGTGCGTGTGTAGCCCCCGCAAATAAGGACATGCAATTATTTATAATCACCTATGGGGAAAATTCCATCTTACAAGATTAGAAAGGAGACTCACCTCGTGCCGAACCGATTTTTCGGGTCAAGAACGCGCCCAAAACTCCAAACTCAATTCCCAAGAACTCGAAACTAGTCAAATATTGTATACTTGAATTAATCTATGCTCAAAAGTATGAAATTTACCTAAATAAGTAGTTATTTCAACCTACTTTGAAAAATCCCAAAAATACACCCCGGACCCACATGCTCGGATTCCGTAAATTCTTGAAGGAAACACTTACCCATACCCTAAAGATCATTAATATATGGTTTTTGTATGATTTTATATCTAGTTAGTGGATAATTCCCCAAATTTCATAAAGCCCTAAGTTTTTACTCTAACCCTTGATTTTCACTAATTAGTAGGTTAATCTACCTAGGAATTCATGTATTAAACTAACATTAGAGTAGAAATTGCTTACCTTTCAGTAGTTAGGTCGTTTGGCTCTTTTCCAAGCTCTCTAGGTCGACTATGGGGGAAGAAATGGGGTGAAAATGATTATGTACCATGTTTTAAAGAACTCACTACCTACAGGGGTACCGCACCTGCGACTCAAGGACCGCACCTGCGGTCTCGCGCATGTGAAAAAAGTCTCGCACCAGCGAAAGAGGGGCAAGGGGCCTGGGCTCGAACCTGCGGAGAGGAGCTCGCACCTGCGGCTCCGCTCCTGCGGATATTATCCGCACCTGCGAGAAATGGGCAATCTCACCTGAAGCCGCACCTGTGAGGCAAGGACCGTAGGAGTGGTCTCGCACCTGCAACTGGGCAACCGCACCTGCGGTCACACCAGATCAGGTGCACCAGCAACTGCTTCAGCTGGTTTTTGGCCTCGTTCGGTGCCCGAGAGGCACCCGGGCCCACCCGAGCCCCCGTCCAAATATACCAACAAGTCCCAAATCATAATACGGACTCGCTTGAGCCTTCGAAACACCTAAAACAACGCTAAAACTCAAAATCACACCTTAAAACCCCTAGAATCAAACTTAGGAACTTTATGTTATTGAATTTGCTAATAATGCGCCGAATCGACCTATACTACTCGGAATGACACCAAATTTTGCAAGAAAGTCATAAATGACATAACGGATCTATTCCCAGTCTTGAAATTCCATTTGGACCTCGATAACACAAAAACACGTCCCAAACCACAATATGAACTTAAGGAAACTCTTATTTCGCTATTGGGCGCTGAAATGCTCCCGGGTCATCCAAAACCCATTCTGAACATATGCCCAAGTCCAAAATCATCATACAAAGCTACTGGAACCGTCGAAACTCGATTCTGAGGTCGTTTACTCAAAATGTTGACCGAAGTCAAACTTGGCCTTAAAGGCCAACCTTAAGGAACCACGAGTTCCTATATCACTCTAAACGCTTCCGAATCCCGAACCACCCATCCCCGCAAGTCATAAATCACAATAAGACGTGATGTGAGGCTAGAGTTCATGGTTTAATATGTTATATGCCCTACATTTTATGTGCGTTAATGATAAAAATATGCTTTTCATGTGCATAATAGAGTCTATTTCATGTGTAGGTGAATTGGAGATGGAAACCGAGCTAAATGGAAGCAAATACAACGAAAATACGCTCAAGAGGCAAGGAGGAGTGAACCGGGCTATAGTCGGGCGCCAGAGCCCGAACGCCTGACCTTGCCTGGCGTTAGCCAGGCGTTAGAGCTGAAACACCAGCCTTAGCCTGGCGTTAGCCAGGCGCCAGGGCCCAAAATCCAGGCCCCTGTTCTGGCTCAATTCCGAGTTTTGACGAGTTTAAGTGTTTCCCGGTTGGAATAGAAGTCTCCTACACGTTTAGGGTTTGTCCTAAACATATAAATAGACCCCAAAAAACACTACTTGAGACAGATTCGAAGGATTCGAAAGGAGGAAATCATCAAAGTCAAGAAACACATGTGGATTACTACTCAGCAAAGCAAAAACATTGATTTTTATCTCCTTAGTTCATTACTCTGTAATTCAATTATGCAAGTTATTTTAGATTTGATATTTATGAATATGAGTAGCTAACTTTCTTAATCTAGGGTTTTGGTGGAACCCATTGGGGGACTAACTTATGGTGATATGAATATATTTTGGTTGATTGTTCATCTCTATTTGTTCAACTACGTTTTTTTTGTAGCTAGTTAAATGGCCATCAATTAGCTGTGCCTAATTAGTGTGTATCTACTTGATAGAGAGTGCATACTTAGGTAATTGTTTGAACAACACCACTCCTAGAGGATAGACGAAAGTCATAACCGAGGGTTTAAAGGTTGGATTAGAGATAACGATACCTCGGGTGCAATCTAAAGTGAACTGTAATGCAATCTAGCTAGCGTAACTTGAGAGAGTGCGTCTAGTAAATTATCATAATTACTTGAGAGAGATTTATGGTAGATAGAGTGTTCATGATTGATAGAGACAACTAATCAAACTATAAGAAGTATCCGAGAAGTAAGTTCACCAACGGAGGAAACCATAACCTTAGACCTTTATCATCATTGTTTACAACACATTGGTAGTAATTGCTAGTTATTATTATTGTCAGTAAAATTAGTAAAAAATCACCAATTTACATTAAAAAGTCTTGAGAGAATTGATTGAGTAAACGTTGCGTATTCTAAAGACTTGATTGATACGTAAATTCCCTGTGGGATCGACTCTGGGCATAATATCCCGGATTATATTTGTAACGCCCGTTTAGTTTTTTATTAGACATAGTTGAGCGTGATCAAATTTTGGCGCCGTTGCCGGGGAATTAACGATATTATCAATTGAGTTGGAAGAAATACAAAATTCTGAAATATAGTCAATTTTCTTTAAAATTTTCACTTTTACATTGAAAGTTTAACGTTTGCTAACGTGTTGCAGGTGCATGCCTAGAAACTCATCGAGGACTGGTGAAGTAGTTGAACCCTTATCAGACCCCGAGAAATTTTCAAGGCCATAAACCGGACCAACCGAAAAAGCAAACATCAACCACAAATT
>ML306491.1:56803-86054 GCA_005239505.1 Nicotiana paniculata | reverse complement strand
CACTCAACATCTTTAAGAGAGCATTAATGTGTTCCTCTGAATTTGGTAGCAGCGACAGGATAGTTATCTAAGCGGGAGTCTTGTTCAAATAATCAACAATAGAATACTTTCTCACTTGTAATTTCCTCCAAAGGTCATTTGAACCGGTTTCAATAACGGGCGGTTTTCTAGGAGCTTGCTTACTAGTTTCTCCTAAGTGTTCAGGTCTATAAACACTTCCTGTTCTGGTCATCCCTTGTGTAGCGCCAGATTCTTCTATCTTTGACTTTCCCTTTCTTATAGCCTCAGCCACATAATCTAAGGTACAATATTGGAACTGAAGGGTGGTGTGGATGCCACCGTCACTGTGAAAGGCGTGGCTACTTCCACCTCAAATGGAACAGTTGCATCTGCAGGTTGTGCTACCTCAACTTCAAATGGAACTGACGTGGTTACCTCAACCTCAACTGGCGGCTGTATCTACACTATAATAGGATTGAGTGTGACTGCGAGTTTCTTAGGATTGTCACCCTCTTTGATAAGTCCAATTGATCCCTTAGGATCCCATTCCTCATCGGTCTCTTTCACATTGATTCCTTTGCCCCTATGATCTGGGAGGGGTTTTTTGCGAACGCTAGGTGTAGCTTCCTTTGCCTGGATGACCTTATTATCAATCAAGGTCTGGATCTTATCCTTCAATGTCCGACACTCGTCAATGGTGTGCCCTTTCATACTAGAATGATATGCATAGGTTTTATTTGGGTTGACCCATTGGGATGAATTCTCCATGGCCACATCAAGGATAGGGATGACGTAACGAGCAGCCTTCAACCTCTTATACAGATGGTCAATGGGTTCAGCAATGGTGTTGTATTGTTTGGGTGGTTTACGGTCAAAGCTAGGCGGGGGTCTTGGGTAGTTTGGACGAGTTGGAGGTGACTGAAAGTAAGATGGTTGGGAATTATATGTATGGTAAGAAGTGGTTGGTTGGGAATATATGGGAAGTGATTGTTAATATGTGGGTGGAGGTGTTTGGTATGCGAGTGGAGAGGTCTGATATACAAATGGATTTTTGGGTCCTTGTGCAACCATTATTGTTCCCACGTCCTTCTTCTTTGATATACCCCCTGATTGTAGTGATTTATTCGTGGACTGCAGTGCCTCAATGTTTGTCACCATACCGCTTTTAATGCCTTCTTCAATCCTTTCCCCGAGTTTGATGATGTCGAAGAACTTATGGTTTTCAATAACCATCAATCTTTCATAGTATTGGGGATCCTTTGCCCTGACAAAGAACTTGTTCATCTGTTCCTCGTCCAACGTCGGTCTGAACTTGGATGCTTCTGACCTCCAACGAGTACCATACTCGTGGAAGGTCTCAGTTGGAACTTTCTTAAAGTTCTAGATAAAGAAGACATCCGGCGCATTCTCCGTATTAAACCTGAACCTGTCCATGAAGTTGGATGCCATGCTCACCTAGTTGGCCCATTTCTTAGGATTCCGGCTGATATACCAGCACAAGGCATCTCCTGTAAGACTCCTCATGAAGATCTTCATTCGGATCCTTTCATCCTTTTCGACCCCTACGAGCTTGTCACAATAGGTTCTCAGATGAACCTTGGGATTACCTGTTTCGTCAAAAATTTCAAACTTGGGAGGTTTGTATCCCTCCGGAAGTTCCACATCTGGTTGTATGCATAGATCTTCGTGGTTCAGACCTTCTATCTCTTTACCTCCTTCGACGCCCTGAACCCAACTTATCAATTTCTTGAGCTCCTCAGCCATGTTCTTAATGAGCAGGTCCTTCTCAGTAGATTCTAGTGTATAAGATATGGATTGAGTGGAGTGAGGTAGAGTTTACACATATATGGGGTTATTTTGGTGACCGGGAGTTTGGGTATAATGATGATCATTGGTGGAGTTTTGGGGTTCGGGAATAATTTGTGGGGTATTTTGTGGAGTATGGTAGGTGTTCTGCTGATATTGTGGAGGGATAGTTTGATTCTGTGATGGGGTTGTATAATAGTGAGGTGCGGGAGGATTCTGTGGGCGCGAGTTGGGTGTGTTTTGAGGTGGTACGGGATTCTGGGTATTTGGGTGGTTGACGTCTGGGATATTGAGTATGAGGGAGAGGTTTTCTAAGCTCCGGACCTGCTCAAGCTCACCTTGAAGTTCTAATATTCTCTGCTCAAGCCGTGAGACCGCATCATTTGAGGCCTGAATACCCCGACCATCGAAAGCTTCTACATGTTCAACATGTGTATTATTGTCTTTTCTGGTGCCGTTCAAGTCATCCATTTTTTCTTTTCCTTTGCCTTTTGGTGGACTAGGAGGAGGAGAAGGTGGAGGGCCTCTGGAACTTGTGTGATAAGCTGATGATGCCAGTATGCGTGAACCAACCTTTGGGTAATGGGGAATAATCAAAAGAAAGAAAGAAAAAACAAAGAGGTAGCAAAGTCAGTAAGAGTTCTGAGGACGAATATTTGCGGTATTTAAACACATATTACGGGAATGTAAATTCGCGTCCTAATTTGGGAACCTCGTTGTGCCCGAGGTAGGCCTAGCGACAAGTTATTTTGGAGAACTTAAATGCCAATAACTGCCTCATTTCATTGATATAGAAATCGATGAATACAACACGACACTAAGATAATAAAAGACAAGTCACTACTGGCACTTGGCCTTATTACATTTAGGAAAATCTAATAAATCTAATCTACTTGGTTCCAGAAGGACCCTCCCCAAGCTTGATCTTTCTGACTCCTTCGACCAGGTTCCCCAGTTCGCGGACCCAATAGCAAGTAGACTCTTTCTAGATGTCCTCCCTCGCTTCCTTTAGAATTTGGCAGTCGGCGACCCTCTTTATTATCTTCCCCTCCAGCTCCATCAAACCCTGCTCTAGATATTCTAATCTTTCATTGGAGGTGATAGCCATCTCCCTCCATTCATTGATTAGTCTCATGTTTGTCTCGTGTATCTCTTGATGTTCAGCCTCGGAGTCATGAATCCTCTTGCACAATTTGTTGTATTTTACATGGGTCTCAGCATCTTCATCTATGACCCTGATTCCTCGATCGATCCTGGCTCCACTACCCCGGCTAAGCTGTCCTCTAACCATGCCGGGTAAAAGGGTGCATATCCCGCAGGGTACCTGTCCGTCTCGATGGTGTCCTTCTCCACAATGGTCTTTGAGCGCCACATCTTTGAGCCTGGCACCTGTAAGAGACGTCATCATCTTGAAAATCTGCTCGGAAATGACTCATCTTCGCTACCCGTGATATGACCTGCTTCTTGCCTGCTTGTCTCATAACCCTGATGGGAACATAAGGGTTTATCCCCTTAACTCGATCAACACTAAGTGAGAAGCGTCCCTAGACCTGATGATGAACTCGTCAGTAAGGAACCATCCAAACATCCACTAGATCTGATCCTCACTCAAATTGCCGAAGAACTCCAACCATTCTTTAGCACTTTTTGGTTGAGAAAACCTGTCTGGGATTAAGTTATCCTCTTAAGGTGATGGAAGGCTATGTGATCATTCCACTCCCTTCGTGGAAACTCCTCACAATATTGACCCTTTTGGAGATGCTCCAATAAACATAGCTGCAGCAACAAATTGCAACCCTCGAAATGCTTGAACCCCTTCTGGCAGTAGTCCAAAGCCCGGTAAATGTCAGCTATAATCATAGGGACTATGGTGTATATTTTTCCCTCGATTCCCTCCATTAGATTTTGGCTACCATAGCTAGTCTGGTGTGAATTCTGTCCCCTTACATTGGGAACACTATCATGCCCAAGAAACAAACAACGAACACAAAAACTCTACGGTGAATGTGACCCAAGGAAGTGATAGAGAAATCATCATGGAACATACGGTAGAACTTTCTATGACCATATCACTCGTACAAATAGTCAAAGGGTATACAAGATTTCTTTAAGCACTCCAAATTTGCGTTCTTTTTCAGACCCATCATCTTTAGAAACCCCTTACCAGTGCAATTTTCCGGCACAAATAGACCATGTATGTCCCAAGGTAGCCCAGCAAATCCCCGTATTTCTTCTAGGAGCGGGGTCATTTCTATGTTCCCAAAGCGAAACACAGGCCTTTCACTATCCCAGAACATAGTTGCAGCTTCAATCATCATGTTGTTTGGTTGGATGTCTAACAGAGAAGGTACATTTTCCAGGACTTTTCTCACATGTTTCTTGTCACTTGAGGAAAGATCTTCCCACCAATCCAGTAGTAGTGGTGGTATATTGCAGACAATGCCGAACCTAGGGAGCTCGGGCCTCATTTTCTGCAAAACAAAGAAGGTTAGGCCCTTTTCCCCCTCCTGATTCGAATATTTATACATCCATGATTAGCATATTGTCATTTAGTTCTCTAAAATTAATGCACAAAACGTGGTTGCGTCCGTTGGGATTATGGAAAACCCGGTGGACTTTTGGATAAGGTTTGTCTTAAGGGATTATCATGTGGAAAACATATTAACCCGGCTAAGTTTGACCATGATTCATGTACAATTATAACCAGAGTAAGGTTGCTATGGAGGTCTAGATTGGTACCCCTAAGCGGACAACTTGTGGGGGAAAGGCACGGAATCATCGATTGCACCGTTGATCGACTAGTTTTACCGTAAATAAGCCTTTCCAAATTTAAAGGGTGATATATAGGAAGAGCGCAACCACTCATCAAGCATTGCTATAGGATTGATTACGCACGAGTGGAATATGATGTTGAGAATGATTTATGCAACGGTAAATAGCATGTTTTCACGTATTTGCACGTTAGGAAAATAATAAATGCGGTATTTAATAATTGAAAGATAGTTAAAAAAGAAAACAAAGAGACAAGTTAGTTTCGTACTGAAGGAAATCATAAATACTTGAAAATAAATAATTAAGTTCACATAAAGGGAAAGAGAAAGGGTACATGTATCAGCAGAATAAAGCATGCTTAGACTAATTCACACAAACAAGTTTATCATGGTAAGAGCCTAGAAATCCCAAGCAAAGTTTCCATGCTGTCGCACCCCCTTTTTCCTTACGGAGTCTGGGTTTCGACATCTTTTGGGACAACTCACTTCCTTTTAGTAAGGGGTATGGAATCTGAAGAGTCACCACCTAACGGATTTAAGGTGCGTTAGGGTACCTAATGCAAGTAACTCATAAATCGGTTTACATTACCAGAGATTGGGTAAGGCTAGAAATTACCTTGAGGGGAAGGTGTTAGGCACCCCTCGGGGTCCACAACAGTGGGTCCCGGCCAAACTCATTTTAGTGAATTAGTCATAAAGCAATTTAAACAAGTAAAAATTATTTTAAAACAGGAATAAAAGGGGTCCTAGGTTTATTAGCCTATAGGATCACTTTTGTGCAATACTCGGTAAACTTTCCCCAAATAGAGGTGCTACGCATAGCATTAGCGCACAGGTCACATATCCTTGACTACCCCATTATCCTCCCTTAATTATTACTTAAGCGATTCTAATTGAATACGTACTCTATGCTGCATTACCTGCCCCTTTACCTATGGCCCTAGAGGTGTTTAGGACCTCTATTAAGGTGGTTCTAGACTCACCTATAGTGCTTAAAAGGAGAAAATCTAAGCGACAAAAAAAAAGATAGGACTGTCATATAACAAAGCAGTCAAAGGCTCACAATTACCTCCACAAATAAGCAAACAATTTCACGTCTCAAACAACAATTTTAAACACTTTAAAGTCCTATAGCAGGATATCTAGGTGAGCAAAAAGGCAGAATATGCAGCATATGTTAAGGCGAGGCAGTGAACACCTAATCAGTTTGCCTACTGAATTTCATGGCTTACTGAATTTGGGCAGTTTATAAGCAGTCACACAAACACAATTCAAAACTTCAAAATTTTAGTTGTCCTACAGGCTTTCCCAGATGTGGATCGGCGATATCCTCTAAACATGTCAACTAATCATTAATCAAGACCATAACTCTAAACCAGTGATTGATTTTTAACAGGCACTTTTTATCCGTTTAGACCCTATGTTGTCTATGTGCTGAGGATGATCACAAGCATAAACACAGAAATTGATTTTACGTATTTTATCTCTATAAGCATGATACTAAGTGTTGGAACTGTTTTTATACTTATAGGCATGTTGGTTAGATGAGGAAACTTACTTTTTATATCTTTTACCTATAGGCATGATATCTAAGCGAGGGCAACATGATCTCTAATACACAAATTGATAAGTGGCCTAAAAACAGGATTTCTAATGCACCTCTGAGAATGCGGGATTTTTAGAATGAAAAGTAGAAATTTAGGACAAATAAGGAAATGAGTCATATAAACATGATTTCTAATGCACATAACAGTCCTACAAGCATGGTTTCTAATGCATATAGATAATCATAACAACCCTATGGGCATGATTTCTACCCGATCCCCATAAAATATATAAAAAGTCCCTCCCAGTTTTACTAATATCCCCAATATCTATTTTTTACAAGAGTTATTATGACAGACCAAATGTAAATAAATTACAAAATGAAATCACTACACTATAGGGTGCCTGGGTAGGCCCAAATTAAAACCTGGAAAACCAGGCCTTCACCCCCTTCACCCAAGTCTGAAATGCCAGTATCTCATAGTACCAAAATGGTATCCTGGTGTGTCAAAGTTCCCAAGGTCCTCAAGGACCCCGGGCAACGCTCACACCACGAACCCTTTAAAGAAACATTTTTGCATAAGTGTGGAAGAGCCAGCCCAGTGTGTCAGAGTTCGGAGGAGTCTCATGGACTCCTACGCAGTGCTCACACTGGAGGGGCAGGACCCTAGATATTCTAATAGTATAAGTTGAAAATAGTGATTGAAAAATAGGAATAGTTTAAGAAAACAGTTTAGAAGTAAAACAGCAGTAAACAGAACCATTGCAGCACTCTGAGTCCAAACAAAGACTTCCAGTAATCAGACAAGGGCCAAAAGCAGGATCACAACCATTTCAAGCAAAGATTTACATTGCTTATATTTTGTGGATCCAAATACGGATGTCAGCAATGAACACAATAACAAAAGGATCCAAATACGGTTGAAATACGTTGTTCATCAAATGCTTGAACGCTGCTGGGGCATTGGTCAGCCCAAAAGAAATCACTAAATACTCATAACACAACAGGAAGATCCACTTCCCTCTACAACTAAACTACATGGGAGGTTCTTCAATACACCCACAACTCGAGGCCATATGCCAACTCAAGACAGAAGTCAAACATCAACAGTTCTTGCTACATCTCCGGCCAATTATTTTCATCACGATCAAACAATATAAACACATTTCACCATCAAATCACACTCACCACAAAGTCGTCTAGCCACAAAATCCCATCAATAAGGACACGAACGGACATATAAGTCCCAAATGCACGTGTTCACACAATCAAATCTCAACAGTCAAGCTACAGACAAAACCCAGCCTCAAGTCCTCAAGACTGGCCCATTATCAACATGCTAAAAATCACATATCATCCATGTAATCACAAGTTGTCGATGCACGGCTGATACCGAGCGACCACGTGCACATTCAAATACATGAAAGGAATTCAGTGAGTTAAGCTTTTAGCTAAATAAATGGATTCGCACGACAATAATTCAAAATGTGAGATTTTTTCTAGCCAATTTTACTGAACATAATACAAGGTACTTTCCATTCAGAACAAAAACGTAATTTTATCAAAATGTTACGCGTTTAAACGTTTCACAAATGCGTATAAGAAATGAATATATCTGAATAAAAATCCCCAAAACACGGAGCCAACAGTCATGAGTAACTAAATAGAACACAGTAACTGAAATGATTTCCTTATTACACCAAGTCTAGCTAAAATGTAAATAGCGACAAATGAGAAGGAGAAGGCTGGGTTTGCGAACACCATGCAGCTACCTCACAATCTCCAACAACTACTCCACTGATGAAGAGTCTAACCTCACTCGATTCGAGCACCTGGATCTGCACACAAGGTGTAGGGGATTAACGTGAGTACACCAACTCAGAAGTAATGAACCCAAACTACGGGCTAAGAAATAGTGACAGACTAAAACTCAATAATTGTAAGGAATACACAGAATTTAGGCATGTTCACAGTTTTAACAGATATTTAAAACAGAATATGACCAATATGATAAGTAACCCAGGTATATCTCAGTACTCTACATGCCAATGTATCAACAGTGTGGAACTGCACCTAGTGCTCACAACTCTCACATCGAAGTCAAATCAGTACTGTACATGGCTCTCGGGCCCAGGGAAGATCCATCCCGGATAGTACACAAACACCGGTGAGCGTACTCACTCAATATTGAGGAAAAAGCCGATCCAGCCCCATGGAGAAGATCCATCACCGGAACATAACACTCGGACAAGATCCATGTCCAGGGACGATCCATCCCTCACATATCATCAACTTTAGACAAGATCCATGCCCAGTGAAGATCCATCCCTCAATATCAATGCTCTCACTGGGGGTGTAAAGACTCCGGAGGGGATCCTATTGGCCCAAGCACTATATCAAGCCAATGAAGGCATGACCAGAGTATCGCTGCGGTGTGCAGTGTGATCTCATAACTGTCTCAATAATAGAATCTCAACCTCACTCAGTCGTTACTCTCCAGTCTAGCTCACATGGGCTCACTGATGCATGAACTAACCCGAAACAATGATAAATATATAAAATCAATAATTACCGAGACTGAGGCATCAAATGACATGCTATGACAGGACTGATGTCACGACCCAAACTGATGGGCCGCAACGGGAACCTGGTACCTTACTCAACTGAGCACCAACGTAATGTATATTTCTTATTACATCATCATATACATGTGACATACGAGTCTAATAGGCCAACATAATCGTTTATAAACTCAAAATATAGGCCGACAAGGCCGTACAATATTTCACGTACACGACATATGTCTACAAGCCTCTAAGAGTACATAAATGTCATAAAGGTTGGGACACAGTCCCGCCATACCAAACAATACACGTCTAAATCATACTAGCCAAACAAGCAACTCCGAAGAAAATGGAGTGCACCAACATCTTCCGCTGAGCTGATAGCCTACTTGGAGGGCTCTCGACCTGTCTATCGGGACCTGCGGGCATGAAACGCAGCGTTCTCAGGAAAAAGGGATGTCAGTACGAATAATGTGCCGAGTATGTAAGGCACATAAATAAATACATAAGAGACATGGATGACATATAGAGTACATGGATCAACCTGTAAGTCTAAATAACTTTGTAAATCATAAATTACTTTTAGCGTTACGCATATGCGTATGAATGTCATGTCGTGCATAGGTACATGGTTCATAACATCATCAGCCTCTGAGGGCATCTCATCATATCATATTGGCCACTGTGTTCAAAATCATCATCGTATACCAACATACCTGCGTATATAGCGCCATAACCTTTCCCATATCCCATATACATATATTCACATATATACGCGTATATGACACCGTTTGAATCATATATATATATATATATATATATATATATATATATATATATATATATATATATATATATATATATATATATATATATATATATATATATATATATATATGCGTATATAACGCCGTTTGAATTATATCTCAGCCACTATGGGCAATATCATCATCATATACCAGTTGATCAGGTGGTGGTGCGTATATAACACTGTAACATTTTCCCATATCCCATATACATATATTTACATATATACGCGTATATAAAGCCATCTGGTCATGGGTCAATGCACATGTATGAAATGCATGAAAAGTACGTAATAATCTCAATATTCCTTCTGGATAAACTTTTTCAACTGTGTATTATTCTAAGACCCATGAACAGAAAATAATAATAATTCTTATGGGGAATCAAGAATATAGACACCCCTACTATTTCTGTGAAAAGAGTAATTTATAGAAACTGTGTATTTGCACGTTTCTTCAGTATAATTTGAACCATGCTAAAAGAAAGAAGAGATAGTCTTAACATACCTGTTCCTGGAATTTATTTGTAATAAATGAAGCTTTCTGCTTTTTTCGAAATATGAACGAACCCAGGCTTGGATTGAACAAAATTGTTGTTTTTTTTTTAATTTCCAATCAAACTTTGGCTAAATAATTTGGACGAAAGCAACTTCTGCTCCAAGTTCTTGGATTTTAAAATCCAAGGAAGAATGTTATTTAACCTAAGGAATTTGGACGAAATGGACATACTTCCTGGCTTAAATGCCAAAGTAATGCTTCTGCTTTTCACGTTAGTCCATGGACAGAATGTAAAATGATCTTAAGTGAAGTGTTTTTCATTTTAATGGATAAAGCTCACAAAAAAGTCTTCATAAGACTTTATAATTTGGACTTTGACACATGTAAAGGTGATTGGTGAATCACCTTAAAACTAATAAAGGGGCTGCCACGTTCTCTTGGTGTAATTGATTAAATTTTATCTGCTTATTGGTTAACCGGGTAATGTCTTGTTATCCGATAATTAATCAATTGCCCGTATAATTTAAAAATTATCTCAATTTAATTAAATACTACTCTCTTTTAACATACCCTGTACACCTTACTATCATGGCCGTGTAGTACATTGTATGGCACTAGTCCATAAATACCGGGTATTTTAGCACGGGCCCTATTTTATCCCAAAATGCCAACCTTCGACAAAAATTCGTTTTCTTCGATTTTTCTTACCCTCTTACCTTCATGAATTTATTCATCACTTAAAATTCTTATAATCCCCAACTAATCTTTTCCTTGGACTGATGTCAATTTCCTTACGACAAATCCAAATACTACAAGGTGCAGCGTAACTTAATACTACAAAGCATAACATCAGCGTAATGTAATATTGTTGGGTGCAACACTGTTGTAGTATAATATTGCGGGACGAAATATTGACGTAATATTGTGGGGTGTAACATCATTCCCCCCTTCGGAACATTCGTCCTCGAATGTTGACTAATGCTCTTATCATTTTCTTAACTGATATCTTCCGAATACTTTAGAACTTTCCTTGCCATCTAGGCGAGTGTTCTGTGAATAAGTCCAGAGTCTAGGGTATTCCCCCTTTTAGTCTTTTTGCTCATATCATGACCTGTGGTCGAAATCTTCCTAATCTCATAAATGTTACTACCTTTCATTATGCAGCCTGTACAATTTTTGACCTTGTAAGTGTGCCCAATCTATAGGATTCATATATAGAGCTTGATAAGATGTCCCTTTGGTAATATATGAGTATAATGAAGTTCTTCGCTTGGTACCTTGTTGAATTCACGAATATTGCTATATCTCATCGCATAGGCCCGTTAGCCATCCGTATGAATTTATTGCCATAACTCTTACCTTAATTTATTGTTGCTGAAGTCTGCTACCAAATCCCAGCTTAGTCTCATTGCTTATTCCATATGTATAAATGTACGTCCTTTAATGCTTCCTCGTTACTGCTCATCTTTAGAATAATGGTTCAATCTCATCTCATACTTTGTGACTTTTGTCCATCTATTGTTGATTCACCTTAATATTGATCTACAATATATCACTGATAACTTGTAACTTCTTGCGTAATACATTGTCGCTAGGGCTTACGTTACCTCAAGGAATATCCGAAGTGATTCTCATAATCGTATTTCATAGTGTCTCAATGTGATTCACCTTATGGGGGTATCCTAAATTCGTGCTGCCAGCGAAATCTTTTCTTCTTCTCTTCTCTTATTTTTTTCTTTAATTCATTATTCAAACGAATGCCCAAACATCATCCTTTATCTGTCACAATTATACCCTCATTTTATTCCCAGGTCAGCATTTCATTCCTTCTAAATGCTATTAATCTTCGACTCTTTTGAGTTCATTAGGGCTATAGTGATCTTTGTATAACATAGAGAAACTGTCTGCTCTTCTGGTATTCATGGGCTTAATCCTAAAGACTTATCCATTCTCGTCACTTTTCACTTGCCTTTCCTCATCGTCACTTATGTTTTCTTAAAACTTTGTCAATCTACCATTAGCTTGCGACCTATACATATCCATTTATAAACTTTCCTTCAACTTGCTTGCACCATAGATTTCCTCATGTTATTCTGGAACGTCAAGCAAGACATCACATCATCTCCAACTTTTCTGTATTTTCTTAACTAGATCTCTCAGTACTTATAGGTTGGAAGACATGCCGCTATAATTCTTGGTTATTGGATCCCTGTGCTTATAGCCTTTTATCCAAAGTATGGACTGTTCATGATCTTCTGCCTTTGAGTATCTCGTACGTTGTTCACCTTTACCTTACTTACCTTAAAATCTCGTATCGTATCTTCTATCTCTTTTCATAACTTCCCTTCCACCTAGGCGTAATTCTCGCCCATGACTTGAAGCTCTATTATAATACTTGCACCTCTAGTAAATACACAATCCGGTGGGAGCTTCATACTAACCTCTTATGCGGCTGGTACCAATTCTAACTGGCTTCCTTTTAGAGCCATTATAGATTATGGTTGATGTGTTATTTCTCTTGAACATCTGATATTAAGAGTGATTGTGTCATGTTCTCCAGCACAACTTCTATAATTTTTCTAGGTCCAATAATCAGACTCCTGCTTTACTTAGGTGGTGTAATTCTTTAGTTTCCTCTTTCTTCTGATCAGCCTTTACGTAGGCTTAAGCTATCTTCCGATTCGTGGTTCATGGTATCAGTTATTACCTTAGCCTTTCATGGGCGTTATGGAATATCCATGATACAATCTTCTAACAATTCAACCTTTTGTCTATGCCCCGGGCTCAATTCTTTCTTTTAACTTATACCGGAGTCTTCTATGGTTGTATGATTGTCAACAAATATGCTGCCTGGATAATGCTCCAAAATCTTGAGTGTATCCATAGCGTACTAACCCTGGATCTTTGATCAAATAATTCTTTTGTTCCATCTTAGCTTTCTTTCAACGTAAGCTATTACTTTTCCTGGTCCTTCTGCCCCCTTGTTGCGTCCATACTTAGCTTATCTTAGTGCCCACACTCGCCAGAGTTTTCATACAACTCATATGATCTCGAATATTACTTTTAATTCTTACTTCCCGTTCATTAGCCACGGTAGGTGCCACTTTCCCTTGGAATGCTTATAATGTTGTTGCGAGATTGTTGTTATATGACCATTTCCTCTTTAGGTCATTGTGCTTAGGTTGAAGCCTTCTTTCTTATCTCCTCAACTAGTCTTTCGTTGTAGTACTTAGGGAGAACCCTTGACTCTCGTAAAGTTATGAGCTTATTACAAACCTTTTTGATGTCCTTGCTTGCCTATAATCATCCATAGTTGCTTACCTCCATGCCCTTGTGCTTGTATGGTTGCTTCTGAACTGATATTTTGACTGCCTTCCTAGTAGCACTTTCTTTTATCCCCGTAACATTCGTACGTATCTTTAACTACCCCGACTATTATTTGAATACATCTCAAGTATTATAATTATATTCTTCGAGGCTGAACTCTCCATGTTGGGTTCTACTATGTTTATCTCACACGATCTGATGATTCGTCTATAACCTCCTGTTTAGCCATAACTGGGATCTTCCTGACCAAATTACTAACTACTCGTTTGCCCATTCTCATATCAATATTCCTCATAATCTTTCTTGGGTTACTTCCGTTGTCTTAACTTACGTCTCGCACTGGCTCCTTATTTATTAATAACAGCTCGGGCAGGAACATTTACTTCCTCTCCTTGACGTCGTGCTTGCACAATATTCTTGAATCTTAGCGTATTTGTAAGATTTGGATAAGTTCCATCTCATTCCTCTTTCATTTATCACATTCTTCCTTTACCATTCCATAGTCACTAGAACCACTTAACTCTGGCTTAATGCCACATTACTCCATATTCCCCCTTTTAGGGATGTAGTAAAACTGAAGCCACGAGGATCTACCTAAATATATATTTTTTCTCTTCATCTTTGGCGTCGTTTCTCAACATCAATGATCCTTACTTGCCTTGCGGCAATTCTTCTGTACCAAGGATGACAAATTCCCTTACTCGCGAGTGTGACACTTAGCGTAACTGGCACATACAGTCTCTTAAGCTTAACTTTTCTCACATTGTTTTCTCTAGGGAAGCGTCTCCCTGAATGACTATTCTCTGTATTCATCGTGAATCTTCTTCTGTGGTCCCTTCTATTACCGCCGGAACGAAATCTGAAATTCCCATGATGCTGAGTACTTCCCAATCATCCAGTCCCTAATTCATTTAGTTTATATTGTTTGCCAGTCCATACTGATTTCTGTTACTCTGGGGATTAACTCTCCCCTCTGGTAGTCACGTTGGAGTTACGAACTTATTTCTCGAAATGAGGATATAACCTTATGGCCTATACTCTTTCATTGTCTTAAGGCCCATCACTTTTCGTCTCTTTCTTAATTTGACTATAGGTTTTGTAACACTCTACCGTTTTCATCAATGTATCATACCTTATTCATAATGCTTCCTTCTCTCTCTTCTTATTACACTACTAATGTTTCTGCATATCCCTTTTCTTGTGAAAACTTCAATACGGCATTCTTTCGCTTTTAGCTTTCCTTTGCTCCATCTAGTGGATCTTCAAGTTGCTTAACGTTCTCGGTTTACTAGGGACGCGAGCCAAACTAAGTTAATATGTATCCCTTCAAGGCTTATAGTGCATGTCTTTGAGTACTCATATCTGGCTGAACTATTTTAAAGTGTACCATCTGGGTGTCTCACAAGGAGATCTATTAGCACACTTGCAATATCCTTCGGAAATGTCAATTGTCACAACCAATTCATCCATCATATCTTCTTATACAACTTTTATTAACCCTCATAGGGCATCCGGAATGGGTGCGACCAATTTTATATACATCTGTTACTATGGAATATAACTCAAAAAGCTTATGTGCCTCTGCCTGAATTATAGACATTGTTAACCTTTGTTAACTGGACGCCTCGTACCATTCTTTATCTTGCTTCTTTTGCTTGTTGAAACTTGTATTTATCTTCTTAATCTGTCATTTTCTTTCATCATAAAGGTGAATAGTCCTTCTTGCCTTAAGACTTCTTATCAAGAGGCTTACACCTTTCAGTACGTACATGATCTGCTGAAGATCTCACATATACTTTCATAAGCATGATACAAAGTCGAGTTCCTCTAATTCAACACTTCCACAGCTATATCTCTTATCGATCATCTTTCTGAACGTAGACATTGTCTTATTACGAAATAAAATAGAAGTTCGGGACTTGACTTCTTATAAGTGATCTCTACCACATGATCTAGAGTAAGAAGAAAAAGTGACAATCCTAAATGCCCTGTAGCCTCCTGCTTATAAGTGTGGTGCACGACACACCCATAAAAAGACTTTACGAGACACGGCTTGTAGACTCCCTAGGGCAGAACTACTCTGATACCACTTTTGTCGCGACCCAAACCGATGGGCCGCGACGAGAACTTGGTACCTTACTCAACCGAGAACCAACGTAACGTATCTTTCTTATTACATCATCATGTACATGTGACATACGAGTCTAATAGGCCAACATAATCGTTTATAAACTCAAAACATAGGCCGACAAGGCCGTACAATATTTCACGTACACGACATGTGTCTACAAACCTCTAAGAGTACATAAATGTCATAAAGGTCAGGACAGAGTCCCGCCATACCAATCAATACACATCTAAATCATACTAACCAAACAAGAACCTCCGAAGCAAATGGAGTGCACCAACATCTTCCGCTAAGCTGATAGCCTACTTGGAGGGCTCTCGACCTGTCTATCGGGACCTGAGGGCATGAAACGCAGCATCCCTGTGCAAAAGGGACGTCAGTAAGAATAATGTACCGAGTATGTAAGGCACATAAATAAATACATAAGATACATGGATGACATATAGAGTACATGGCTCAACTTGTAAGTCTGGATAACTTTGTAAATCATAAATTACTTTTAGCATCATGCATATGCGTATGAATGTCATGTCGTGCATAGGTACATGGTTCATAACATCATCAGCCTCTGAGAGCATCCCATCATATCATATCGGCCACTGTGGAAAAAATCATCATTGTATACCAGCTGATCAGGTGGTGGTGCGTATATAGCGCCATAACCTTTCCCATGTCCCATATACATATATTTATATATATACGCGTATATAACACCGTTTGAATTATATATATATATATATATATATATATATATATATATATATATATATATATATATATATATATATATATATATATATATATATATATATATATACATATATATATATATATATGGGAACATCATCATATACCAGCTGATCAGGTGGTGGTGCGTATATAACGCCGTAACCTTTTCCCATATCCCATATACATATATTTACATATATACGCGTATGTAACGTCATCTGGTCATGGTTCAATGCACATGTATGAAATGCATGAAAAGTACGTAATAATCTCAATATTTTTTCCGGATAAACTTTTCCAACTGCGTATTATTCTGAGATCCATGAACATAAAATAATAATAATTCCCATGGGGAATCAAGAATATAGACACCCCTACTATTTCTGTGAATAGAGTAATTTATAGAAACTGTGTATTTGCTCGTTTCTTCAGTATACTTTGGACCATGCCAAAAGAAAATTGAAATAGCCTTAACATACCTGTTCCTGGAATTTATTTATACCAAATGAAGCTTTCTGCTTTTTTGCGAAATATGAACGAACCCAGGCTTGGATTGAACAAAATTGTTTTTGTTTTTTTTGAATTTGGACGAAAGCAACTTCTGTTCCAAGTTCTTAGATTTTAAAATCCAAGGCAGAATGTTGTTTAACCTAAGGAATTTGGACGAAATGGACATACTTCTTGGCTTAAATATCAAATTAATGCTTGTGCTTTTCACGTTAGTCCATGGACAGAATGTAAAATGATCTTAAGTAAAGTGGTTTTCATTTTAATGGATAAAGCTCACAAAAAGTCTTGATAAGACTTTATAATTTGGACTTTGACACATGTAAAGGTGATTGGTGAATCACCTTAAAACTAATAAAGCGGCTGTCATGTTCTCTTGGTGTAATTGATTAAATTTTATCTGCTTATTAGTTAACGGGGTAATGTCTTGTTACCCGATAATTAATCAGTTACCCGTATAATTTAAAAATTATCTCAACTTAATTAAATACTACTCTCTTTTAACATACCATGTACACCTTACTATCATGACCGTGTAGTACCTTGTATGGTACTAGTCCATAAATACCGGGTATTTTAGCACGGCCCCTATTTTATCCCGAAATGCAAACCTTCGATTAAAATTCATTTTCTTCGATTTTTCTTACCCTCTTACCTTCATGAATTTATTCATCACTTAAAATCCTTATAATCCCCAAATGATATTTTTCTTGGACGGATGTCAATTTCCCTACGACAAATCCAACGTACAATACTACAGGGTGCAACATCGTCGTAACTTAATACTGCAAAGCATAACATCAGCGTAATGTAATATTGTTGGGTACAATACTGTCGTAGTATAATATTTCGGAACGAAATATTGACGTAATATTGCAGGGTGTAACAATTGAGTATACAAAATCAAATAAACACATAAGGAGACAGCAATATAAGACCACTCGGGTCTCAGCATTTTCAGTGTGAAGCCCTATCATTTGACTTAGTATGATTTCTAGCATGTTCACATTAACTACATCAATAAAAGTGCAGATATCAATCCGAAATAGCTACTAGACAGTGCCATGGGATGTGCCAGGATACAAATCACTCGATGTAGGCCCGTACGCTCGTCACTTGGCATGTGCGTCAACTAAATTATAACCATATAGCATATAGTTCGGGGTGTCAAACCCTCAGAACCAAGTTTGGAAACGTTACTTACCTCAAACTGGTTAAAATCCTAGCCACAATGCCTTTGCCTCTAGACTTGGCCTCCGATTGCTCCAAATCTAGCCAAAAAGTAGATTTATATCATTAATATATGCTAAAGAACGAAGCCCACTCAAAAATTATAGAATTCAACCAAAAATCCCGAAATTGGCCAAACCCGACCCCCGATCCCACATCTCGGAATTCGATAAAATTCACATTACAAAAATCCTCATCCTCCCATTAGTCTATGCATACCAAGAACAACAAAATCGGACTTCAAATGGCCCCTCAAATCCCTAATTAAAGGTCTCCAATTTACAAGCCCTAATCCCCCATATAAATGAGTTTTAGGTCAAAAAATCTTACCTCCACGAAATTCCCTCGAATTCCCTCTTCAAAACTATCCAAAAACCTTCAAAACCCGAACACAAATGGTTGAAAAATAACAAAGATTCGCTAAGGCTTCTATTTATAAGTTCGGCCCAGCGATGACCACATCTGTGGTTTATTTATCGCACCTGCGGTCCCAGGTGCGCATTTACGAGATTTCATTAAAAGGCCAAAATTTGCACCTGTGCTTCATCTACCGCACCTGCGACTTCGCAGGTGCGGCCAATCTTCCGCATCTGCGTTCCTTCTCCCCCTTAGCCATTTCCGCACCCGCGATGCCCAATTCGCACCTGCGGCAACCCCTCCGCATCTGGGGAAATCACATAATAGATCACACCAGCAACCCTCTAAGGCCAAAAACTCCTCTGTTAACCATCCGAACTCATCTCGAGGCCCTCAGGACCTCAACTAATGGTACCCACACATCATAAATGATCACCTGAACTTAGTTGAACCCTCAAAACACCCAAAATAACATTGAAACACCAAATCAACCCATGATTCAAGCATAAGGATCTTCAAACTTCTAAAAATCACCAACGATACCGAAACTAACCAAACCTCGTCCAAATGACCCGAAAACTTGAACACGCATCAAAAATGACACTACGAACCTGTTCCAACTTCTGAAATTCCATTCGAACCCCGATAGCTAATTTTTCACTGCCAATCGAAAATTGCCAAAAACTGAATTTCGCCAATTCAAGCCTAATTCTAACCCGGACCTCGAAACCACATTCCGAACACACTCATAAGTCCCAAATCACATAACAAAGCTATCTGAGCCACAAAACCACATTTCGAGATCCTTTACCTATAAGTCAACTTCTGGTTGACTTTTCAAAATAAATCACCATCCTAAGAGACCAAGTGTCTCATTTCTCATCACAACCATTCTGAACCCGAATCGATCAACCCCACGCAACATAAAAGAGCTGAACTATACAAGAATGAAGCAGAAATGGGAAAAACAAAGCTAAACTCTCGGAATGACTGGTCAAGTCGTTACAGATATCACCCCACCATCCCAAACCAACGTTTAAATAAATTAGAACTTAAGAAAATAGCGTACTTAGTTGAACATTAACATCACTAAATATTATGTAGCTTAAGTAGAAAACGAACACATTAAAATTCAAAGCAACTCAGTCAAGTGAAGCCCAAACAAAATTATGCTTTTCATTCATGTTGATTTTAAAGCTACAAGAATGGTCTCAGAATTACCTCAAATGTAGATTTTCATATTGCTACATCAAGTGTAATAATCCGAATGAAGAATTCAAACAAGACCCGTGGTAGGAGCACTAGAAACGACCTTGACGAACTGAACATTTAGGTGATTTCAGGACGATTTGGGGCTGGTTTGGAACTGATTTTCGGGGTTGTTGTCATTGTTAGCAGCTTTCTATGGTAGCATTTTTTGCTACAAATTTGGGTGATTTTGAGGCTATTTTGGTGGTGGATATTTGGGGTAAAAGAGATAGATTTTGCTGATTTTTTGGCGCTACTTTATGATTGAAGTTTGTTGCGTTCTGATGGATGTTTCGAGGTGTTTACGGGTGTTTGAGGTGATGGGTAAGAGGAAGGTGATATGGGGTAGGGTGGCTTGCGAGGCGCGGTCGGTGGTGAAACTGAGAGAAGCAACGACCTGGTCTCTTTTTTGGAATTGGGATGGAGTTGCCGTCTTCTTTTTGGGGTTGAAAAAAGGTGGGAAAATGGTTGGGTTCTTTGAGGTGTGTGTTTTTGAATTGGGGGTAAGGTCTTGTGGTTTTTAGATGATGACGGAGTGAGGAAGAAGAAAAGGAAACGGCGCTGATGCTCAAGGGGATTAGGTCTTTTTGTGTATGTATATATAGGCATGTAGGTATAGGGATTGATTGGTGGCCAAGAAAAAAGAGTGTGTATGTGCAAGTGAGTTTTGAGGGAGAGCCTGTGAGTTTTATACAAAAGATAAGGAAGAATCTTGCCACATGAAAATGACTCATTGGCTCTTGCTTTATTTAATATTTTTTCCTTTCTTTTAAGAGTACAAAATAAAAATAATAGCTAAATATTTTAAAATCAAGAACATATAAATTTTTTTGTAATTTTTAATTTTCTTATATAAAACCTATAAAGGTAAAACAAGAGTTAAAATACATAGGTTAAACTTAAAAATATTTACATATTAAAAGATGATGAAATATTCAAATTTGGTCAAAAATTAGGTGCTCGCAGTAGTGACTCGGAGCATTTCCCTGTGGTGATGGGGTTGCACCAGGGATCGACTCTTAGCTTGTTTTTATTTGCCTTAGTGATGGATGTGTTGTCGCGACACATCCAAGGGAAGGTTCCTTGGAGACAGACCTTGGAGTATAAAGGTTTCAAATTGAGCAGAACCAAGACAGAATACTTGGAGTGCAAATTCTGTGACGGGAACCCATGAAGTAGACGTAGAGATAAAACTTGATGCTCAATTTATTCCCAAGAGCGCGAGTTTTAAGTATCTCGGGTCTATTATCCAAAGTAACTAGGAGATTGACGAATATGTAGCACATCGCATCGGAGCAGGATGGATGAAGTGGAGGCTCACTTTCGCTGTTCTATGTGATAAGAATGTGCCGCCAAGACTTAAGGGTAAGTTTTATAGAGTGGTGGTTCGACAGTCTATGTTATATGAGGCTGAGTGTTCGCCAGTCAAGAACTCTCACGTGCAAAAGATGAAAGTAGCAGAGATGAAGATGTTGAGATGGATGTGTGGGTGTACCAGGAGGGATAAGATCAAAAATGAAGTTATATGAGATAGAGTGAGAGTAGCATCCGTGGAGGAATATATGCGGGAGTCGGGGCTGAGATGGTTTGGACATGTTAAGAGAAGAAGCATTGATGCTCTTGTTAGGAGGTGTGAGAGGTTGGCCATGGTGAGTTTGAGAAGAGGTCGATGTAGGCCTAAGAAGTACTGGGGAGAGGTGATTAGACAGGGCATGGCGCTGCTTCAGCTTACTGGGGACATGACCCTTGATAGGAGGGTGTGGAGGTCGAGGATTAAGGTAGAAGGTTAATTGTTAGTTTTTAGTTGCTCACTGATAGTCTTAGTAGCACGCATTTTTTAACCAAATAATTAGACCCTTTGACTAAATTTAATTTTAAGATGAACACGGGTTACTGATAATCAACGAAATAGAGAAAAATGAATGACAGACAATGTTACAGAAATATAGAAAAGCGAAATCAATTATATTCGAGAATCAGATACCTTTACAAGATGTATTCCCCCCCCCCCCCCTTATATAGGAGATTCCTATAATGTACAACTCTTGATATGGTTGCTCATTAATGACTAATTATGACATTAATGAGGTGTTACAAAGGATAACGGTAATTGGGGTATGGTTACATATGGTTCGAGTAATCAATTGTGGGTCTTTGAATCTGCCCGTAACTTTGTCTAGATTCATTCCGACCGTGCCTCTCCCCTGTTTTGATCAGGTTGAGTTTCCCGTGGCTGATAAGCTCGAGGGTTAACTGAATCATGCCTCTTTGTTCCGTACCTCTTCAAAGAATCATATCCAGTTGCCGCGTTTTCCTGTGTCCACGTGACTGGCTGAGTTGTCAAAAGCTTGCTTACGTGTGAAACTCTTTTTTACCAATACAAATAGTCCCCCACTTACCATATATTTAACGATTAATATTTTGTAAGTGCATATTCATTTATAGCGGGAATATTTTACCGCCGCTTTTCCACGAACCATTGTATCCTTCTCTGCATCATAGGCGTCGTTTGTCACTTCCATTTACTGCTCATACAACGTGTCCTTTTCGGATTGGTTCTGCATTTACTCAGCACCTTTTAGGGCTTTTTGCGGCTGTGCTAGACCCGAAGTGACATCTTCAATTATGACTTTTCATCATTATTTTTCTTTTTTCCCATGTTTGACAGTTGTCCTCAAGTATAAATACCATTCTTCTTTCCTTTACTTCCACGAAACACTTTTCTAACTTTGTCTTTTGTAAAGAACTTTCTTCTTACCTTTGTAAACATGTCTTCTTCAAACCAACCTCAGGGACTAATAGATATTGAAAATTTAACGCCATCTTCTGCTCCGACTAGGCGTCAGAGGGGTGGTAGACATAGAAGTTTAGGATCCACTCCTTCGAGGGGCTCCTCTTCTTCTCAGATAGTTTCTTCTCCTTCCACTAGATCTCTAGTTTCTCCGAGGTTTAGGGTTTCTTAGTCTTTGTTTAGAGGTAGAGGTGAATGCCTTCGTGAACCTGGAGTTAATGAAATAGTCCCTACTGAGTTTGTTTTTTCTAGGGATAGTCATGTTCTTGAAGACCAATCTTCTTCCCTTGAAAGTGTCGAAAGGTATCCAACCCTTATAACTGTGGGTCATATTTCACTTGTTCGTAGGGAGTGCTTTTGGAGGCCTGATTTTCCTGTCAATATTCCAAATAGTAATCAAAGAATAACGTCTTACAAGACGGGATATTCTTTTGTTTATACGTACCCTTTCACTCTATGGTTTAGACCCCCCATTGACCCAGTCATAATTGAATTTTGCCGTTTTTTCAATATCTTCTTAGGACAAGTTGGTCTGCTTGTGTGGCTAGTTGTCGCATGTAGTAGGAGTTTGGCTTCTTTAGCCTCGGTTCCTTTTACTTTCAACCATCTTATTCATCTCTCCTCTCCTACCTTATTTCGTAAAAGGGTTTTTACTCTGACTGCTAGAAGCAAAAGAGTGCTGGTAACCCCTGGAGATGATAAGGATAGGGGTTGGTAACTCCAGTATGTTGTTGTACCCATTGTTGGTTTAGTAGGTGAAGAAAATCTTCCCTTCCCTGAGAAGTGGAATCGCGCACGTGAGTATGCTTTAGCTCACATTTATTTACTTCTCCTCATTTTGACTTGAGATGTTTTCTTAACACCGTATATGTTTATTCTTCTATCAGCAATCATGAATACTGTTGCGAATGTCTCCGATATATGTGATTGGGTAGAAAAATTGTTGTATGTTGCTCCTTTAGAAGAGAGATCTTGGAAGTACCTCGCTGGGAGGTATGGTTGTCATGTAAAGACCCACGATAAGTGAAGCTCTTGTTCTTGCTTCTTTCCTTACTTGAGTCTCTTCTTTCTTTGTCGTTTAACTTTTTCCCTTTTAATAGGGTTCTCTGCTCGTGGCGAGTCTCGTTCCGTAGAAGAAGAAGAAGGTTCTTTAGTACATAGGCCACGGAGAAGGCGGGTGGTTTCATATGATGAGCTTACGCCCTTGACCTTGCCTTCCGTGTATGTGGTTGAGCCTTCTATCCTTGATGATGTTTCATATTCCCCTATTCATGAAGGTGTTGATCTTGCTCCTGACGATGTCCCTTTGGCTGCTGTCTTTCCTGATTCTTTGAGAGAAGTTGTCTCGTCTGTTCCTTTGGCTATTTCGGCTTCTGCTGTTGCTTTGCCCGTAACTTCCTCGACTCTTCAACCCTCTATGCCTGCTGCTTTGCCAGTGGCTTCTCCAGCTCATCAACCCTCCGTGCCTGTTGTTGTTTCATCTCTGCCTGCTTCCATGCCTTCCGTTAGAGAAGTAGGGTCTTCCAGTAGATAGATCNAACACGGACCAGGAGATAAAAGAGTTGCAGGCCGATGCTGATAATTGGAAAGCACAGTATGATAGCTTAAGGATTGACATGGATGCTTTGGAAGAGGAAAGGAGTACCTTGAAGAGGTAGATAAGACTCATGGCAGCAGAACAGGAAGTACAGAAGGATTCTTGCAGTCAGGCTGATAAAGACAAGAGTGTTCTGGAGTCTTCGTCGCTGAGCAGTTGTCCCGTGCCTCAGAGGAGATTAGAGACTTGAAAAACTTGTTGGGGCAGAAGAAGGAATACTCAGGCGAGCTCGTGCAATCACTCACTCGTACTCAAGAGGACCTTCGCAAGGCTTTAGACAAAGATCAAACTCTAGAAGAGTCGATTGTACCGTTAAGAGACGCCCATGAAGTTAAAGAAGCGGAGAAGGACGGATTGAGAGCTGAGCTTCAAGTATGGGCAAAGGATTATGAAGATCTTGAAGAGGTTGCTGTTGTCAATGTGAGCTGGGCGTACATGATTCTCGCCTTGACACATTTATGGAAATGAGTCAAGAGGGTTTTGACCTTAGTGCTGAAATAGCTAAAACTAAGGAAGCCCTGGAGAAGGCCCAACAAGGTCATAACCTTTCTTCACCTGATGGTGAGACTCCAGCCGCTCATGCCTCTTCATCCCTAGTTGCTCCCGCTCCTTCTTCCAGTGAAGTCAACCCCTTTCTTTGAAGAAGTTTAGTTGGTTTATCCCCCCTTTTTTTTTCTTTGTCCCAATTGGTGGTTACCCCCAGTCCCATCGGGGGTAAATTTGGATTTCTTTAAAGTCCCCAAATGAAAACTTAGGGGCATCTCAATGTATATATAAAAATTCCATACGGCTGAGTATAAGTTAATACTTAGTTTTTTTCTTAGCCGTTTTAATATATTAATGCTATTGTGACTTTTGTAGAGTGTTTGTTTCAGCTCTTTAAGTATTTTGCATGCTTCATTTTCCAAGGTTTTAGTTTTACCTCTGAGTTTTGCATGTAGAATGCTTTAGATTACTCGTACCTTTTTGTAATAGGCACGGTGTCATATTAAACGTGTGCCTTTTTCTAGTAGGCATAGTTTATGGAAGAGGGCCCTTTATAATTTTCATGAAGAAGACGTCTCAACTTCATGATAATGCTAGAGTGATAGGAATTTTACACATGTTTAAGAATATTTCTAAGGAAAGTTTTTTGTTTGAACTTCCATGACATTTTACATGTGTTTGGTTATCGTCTAAAGCTCATGTTTGCAACTGTTTTTGTTTAACAGATTTGGTATATTCTTGTATTTCGTATAGGTAACATTTTTTCTATATTAATATTAGGAAACAATTGTTTTTTACTAGTAACAGTTTTTATAAAGATTGGGGTTTTTACCCGCAACTTTTTTTGAAACAGTTTTCTAATAAGTACGAAGGAAATGCTTTCTTATTCGTAACTGTTTTTATTTGATAACAGTTTCCGGAACAAATACAAGGATTTATATCTTTCATCCATAACTGTTTTATTTGAGAACATTTTTTTGAATGAGTACATTGATGATGATATTTTACCCCTAACTGTTTTTGTTAATACAGCTTTGAATAAGTATAAAGATGTACATTTCTTTCTCGTGACTAATATTTTTCCTTTCAACCTGAACATGTTCTAAGGTTTTTGCTTTTTGCATTAGGCTATGTATTTGGATGACTCATTTAATTTCTTTCGATTCTACTCGTATCAGTTGTCTCGTTGGGTAGATGGGTCTTCAGGCTCGAGATTTTGACTTTCTGATAGTCTTCTTTGCTTTGTCTTAGCCTTCACTACTGTATATTCCCCAAAGTGTTTGAGCTTTGAAGAATGAAATCACGAGCACTTGATTATTCCTTGCTTGTGGTCCTTTTCCTGAAAAGGAAAAATATTCCGGAGTCGAAGATATATAGTTTTTTAGATGATGATTGCTTAACCCTTTAAAACGTCCATCAGAAAGTGTAACCCTAGACCGGGAATTGTGTTATTTCCTCGCGTCTTTTTAGGTCTAATATCATCATCTGGTGATGGGTTAGCTTTTATGCCTATCATCTAAAATAGTTAGTAAAAATTTTTAAATGATCAAAATAAAATCAAATGTTTGATACCTGACAGGGAGGGGGGTATTCTTTTCCTTAGAAGTAATACTTCTTTAGGTGGATGGCGCTAAAGTGTGTTGGTATAACTATGTCGTCCATAGCTTCCAACTCATAGGCGCCTTTCCCAGCTATCCCTTAGATTTTGTAAGGTCCTTCCCAGTTTGGAATTATCTTTCCTGCACCTGCTTCTTTCGTTGATTAAAATACTTTTTTGAGGACGAATTCCCCAATCTTGAAGTACCTGAGATGAGCTTTACGGTTGTAATAACGCTCTATGATTTGTTTTTGAGCTGCCATCCGTATCAATGCTGCTTCTCTCCGTGGTTCGAGCAGGTCCAGGTTGGTCCTCAATTCGGCGTCGTTTTCTCCCTCCATGGATGTTGAGAACCTTATTCTTGGTTCGCCAATCTCCACAGGTATTAAGGCTTCTGAGCCATAAACAAGTGCGAACGGAGTTTCTCCTGTGGCTATTTTTGAAGTTGTTCTGTATGCCCATAATACCGCTGGTAACTCATTAGGCCAGTTTCCTTTGGCTTTATCCAGCTGCTTCTTTAGATTGTTGATGATGACCTTATTCGTTGACTCAACTTGACCATTAGCTACAGGGTGGTACGGCATTGAAATGATCCGCTTGATTTGCCAACTTTCAAAGAATTCTGTGATTTGCAAGTCTATGAATTGTGGGCAATTATCGCACACGATTTCCTTTGGTATTCTAAAGCGGCATATTATGTTTCGCATAAGAAGCTTTTAACTTCCTTTTCTCGCACTTATTTGAAAGCTTTTGCCTCTACCCATTTTGTAAAATAGTCGATTAGCACGAGTAAAAACCATACATGTCCTTTAGCTGTGGGAAGAGGTCCCACTATGTCCATACCCCATTTCATGAAAGTCCATGGGGATATTATTGGATGCAATAATTGCGTTGGTCGATGCATGTTATTGGAAAACCTTTGGCACCTGTCACATTTGGATATGAAGTTCTCGGCTTCTTCTTCCATCTTAGGCCAATAATATCCAGCTCTGATTAGGGTTTTCACTAAGGATATTGCCCCTGAGTGATTTCCAAAGTGTCCTTTGTGGACTTCTTTCATCACAAATTCCATTTGGTTAGGTCCGAGGCATAGCTAGGGGTCCTCCGAACATCTTGCGATAAAGTGAGTTGCGAATAAGGCAATACCGTGCAGCTTTGTGGCAAAGTGCTTGAGTTGCTTTCCTTTCTTCAGGTACGGTACCATTCTGCAAAAAATTAAGAATTTCGTTTCTCCAGACCCAGGTTAAGTTGTTGAAAGTTACCTCATTCCTGTCCTGGTCTATTATTGAATGAAATAGTTAGACGACAATTGCATTGTCTTTGTTCGTTACTTTCGTGACTGCTGGGAGGTTAGCTAATACATCTGCTTCTGCATTTTCCTCTCTAGGTATTTGCATTACCTTCCATGTTTTGAATTGTCTCACGAGCTCTCGTGCTTTTTCAAGATACTGTTGCATTTTAGTCGCTCGAGCGATGTAAGTCCCCTGTATCTGATTTACTGCCAGTTGGGAGTCGTTGTTGATCACAATTTGCTCGATTGAGAGATCCCGTGCGAGTTCAAGCCCTACAATAACTTCTTCGTACTCTGCTTCATTGTTAGTTATAGGATAACACTTAATAGCTTGCCGTGTCTTTTTACCCTTGGGTGATATTAAGACTATGCCTAAGCCGGCACCTTTTATATTTGAAGAACCATCGGTGAACAAGGTCCATAGGCCTGGATTAGCACCGCTAAAGAGTTGTAACTTTTTTTCTACTTCAGGTACAATGCTATTACTAAAGTCAGCAACAAAATCAGAGTATTTGAGACTTAATTGCAATACTAGGCTGATAGATTATTTCATGCTCACTTAATTCTCTTGCCCACTTGGCTAATCTTCCTGACAGTTCATGTTTATGCAGAATATTTCTTAAAGGATATGAGGTCACAACGGTGATTGGTTGGCATTGAAAATGTGGTCGTAATTTTCTAGATGCCATTATTAAAGCTAAGGCTAACTTTTCCATGTGTGGATATCTAGGCTCAGCATCTAGCAAAGGTTTACTTACATAATAGAGAGGTGATTGTTTACCTTTTTCCTCTCTTACCAGTACCGCACTTACAGCAATTTATGAGACAGCCAGGTAGATGTACAATCTCTCCCCTTCTTTTGGCTTTGAAAGTAGTGGTGCTTTTTGATAGATAAATCTTCAGATTCTTGAAGGCTTGCTGACATTCTTCAGTCCATTCGAACTGATTCTGCTTTTTGAGAACTGAGAAGAATTTAAAACTTTTTTCGGAAGACCTAGAAATAAATCTTCCTAAAGCTGTTATTCTCCCTGTTAGTCTTTGAACTTCCTTTTTATTTGTTAAAATATCAGGTATTTCCTCTATAGCTTTAATTTAAGCAGAATTTACCTCTATTCCTCTATTCGATACAAGAAACCCAAAAATTTACCTGATTGCACTCCAAAAGCGCATTTCTCTGGATTTAGCTTCATATTATACCCGCGTAAAATATCAAAAGCAGTAGAGAGATGCTGGAAATGGTCTTGTGCTTGTGTTGATTTTACCAACATATCATCAATATAGACTTCCATCGTCTTTCCAAGATGTTCTTGGAACATTTTAGTCACTAACCTCTGATAGGTGGCTCCAGCGTTTTTAAAGCCAAAAGGCATAACTTTATAACAGTAAGTTCCCCTGTTTGTAATGAACGAAGTTTTTTCCTCATCTGAGGGATTCATTTTAATCTGATTATAACCAGAATATGCATCTAAGAAGCTCAATAATTCATGACTTGCTGTGGAATCAATCATTTGATCTATATGTGGCAATGAGAATGAATCTTTGGGGCATGCTTTATTTAACTCATTATAATCTACGCATACCCTCCACTTTCCATTCTTTTTAGGTACTACCACGGTGTTTGCTACCCAGTTAGGGTACGTTACCTCTCGTATCGAACCAATCTTCAAACGTTTCTGTACCTATTCGTCGATCACTTGGTTCTTGAATGGTCCTTGCTTTCTTTTCTTCTGCTTAACAAGTACGAAGGATAGATCTTCATTTAGTATGAGTCATCACTTCTGGTGGGATGCCTGTCATATCTGAGTGGGACCACGCAAAGCAGTTTGCATTAGCCTTTAAATAATCAATTAACTTACCTCTTCGAGCGGGGCCTAGCCTCCTGCCTATATACACTTTCTGCTCAGGCTTTTGTTTAGATAATGGAACAACTTCGAGCTCCTCCATAGTTGTTTTGATGTGCTCATCTTCCTCC